>VUQI01039818.1:20364-48680 GCA_015106735.1 Paratilapia polleni | reverse complement strand
TTGCTCATAGGGGGTCGTCTGATTGTTGGGGTTTTCTGTCTAATATTGTAGGGTCTTTACCCTAAAATATAAAGCGCCTTGAGGCGACTGTTGTTGTGATTTGGCGCTATATAAATAAAATTGAATTGAATTGAATTGAATCATTAAGGTACTGGAAACATTCCTCAGAGATTTTGGTCCATATTGACATAATAGCATAGAACAGTCACATCCATGATGTGAACAATACTCAGGTAGGCTGTGGCATTTAAACAATGTTCAGTTGTTACTAAGGGGCCCCAAGAGTGGCATAGAAACTGAACATTTGACTGTTGGATCGGGTGACCCTGAACCATCCCTTAGTTAAGCTGCAATAGACCTAGGCTGCTGGGGGCTTCCCATGACGCACTGAGCACTTCCTCTTCATCACTTCCTTTCACTCTCCATGTGTTTATACACCACTTGCATTTAATCATTAGCTATTATTAACTCTGTCTCTCTCCCATAGGTGTGCCTTTTTGTCATGTCTCCCTCTGCTCTCATCTGTCTCCCCTCACCCCCAACCGGTCGTGGCAGATGGCTGCCCCACTCTGAGCCTGGTTCCCCCGGAGGTTTCTTCCTGTTAAAAGGGAGTTTTTCCTTCCCACTGTTGCCAAGTGCTTGCTCATAGGGGGTCGTCTGACTGTTGGGGTTTTCTGTCTAATATTGTAGGGTCTTTACCCTAAAATATAAAACACCTTGAGGCGACTGTTGTGATTTGGCGCTATATAAATAAAATTGAATTGAATTTGAATAACACTTATTCAAAGTTTGCTCAGTCTAAAATAATCTTGTTCTGATTACCTTTGGCTCTTTTACCCATAATTAGTACAAAAAAGGAGATAGAGGTAATTTCCTTTGGTAGAAAGTTTTAATTATGATCACATTCCTATTCACAGCCAGTGAATAAATATATAAATACAATACTAAGTTATATAAATACATAGCTGAACATACTAATAGTCTTTCTTTTATTCTGTTAATACTCTGTCTCAGTGCAATGGGATATGGAGTTTTTTGGGATTACTGTGTGATGCGTAATCCCATGGTTGCATTTAACTGGAAGCGCACTTCAGACGATGATTCATCTGTGCTAACAAGCACAAACAGACAAATGATTTCTCTCCTGCTGTCTATTTTCCTCATAGGAGCCACATAAGCACAGTAGTGTTTTTCATCTGTCTTGCACCTTTGTGCCTTGTAGACATAAAATAAGAGACAGGGTATGACACACATAAAAATAGATCTCACTGATTTTTTTTCTTACTTAGTATCACAGTATAATATTAGATAATGATAGCTTAGCACACTTCGTAATTGCCACCATAATATAATTGATATTATCCCATTCTTAGTTTATGGCAGTACATTCAGAAATACTCATGCTTGGCCCCATTGCATGTACTCCATGTATTATATTTGTATTTCCTTGTTGGGATCTACAGCTGAAAGCCTCCACACAAAAAAAAGGTTTCATTGTCCAAACTGTAACTGTTCTATCCCACCATGCACTGGGGCATGCAGGGTGCACATAGATGCTCCATCCTGTTCCAGGGTTTGACTCCAGTGCATGGGCCATACACAGGATTCATGACTGAACCTGCAGCTGCTTCTCAAATGAGTGTCAGAAGCCAAAACTAATGAGGAATTTATGCAATTTCTGTCAAGTCATAACATCAAGAATGTAACTGCAAGTCTTCTGCCTGTCAGCCAGTGCACTGAACTGCCATCAACTGATCTGATGTTTGTTACATTCAGCTCTTTCATCTGTCATGCCATATTCATTTTGTTTAATCTGTACTTACTAACAGCTCACTGGGAAAATTTGTTTACATCACCTTTGGAGTTGGTGTCGAAGAGTTTGGACATTTCTGATACTGTGACTATATCTATTGACATATCAGCTATTGGTAGAATGGCTGCAAATGCACTACAACAAAATTTAACATTAACACTTATACAAGTGATTGTATCTGAACTTCAAGCTGTAAAAAGGAAATAGTTTTCAGAGCCATTTTTTTTCACAACACTCTAAGGTGCAGGAGGAATTCAAGGTAACTTGGACCAATGGTACAATGAAAGGCATCTGCCACTGACTGAGACATAATTTCTGAGTCAAAACAACGACACAGAGGCACAAAGCATCTGTGATATTTGAATCGATACAAGACATTAAGGATGGCATAACGTAAGAAATCTATCCTCAAATAGTCCTATTCTTAAAGGTAAAAAAGACTTAGATACTTATTGCTCTTCCCACACACTTCAGAATCCATCCAGTGTTGCAGTGAAAACATCAAAAGTATTTAATAATCAGGGTGGCTCATACCAGCTCCTGAGACAGTTGGTGTGGTTAAGACTGAGTCATAGCAGCACCTGACACTCAGTGCCAATCATCTGCTTCAACCAAGCCTCTTTCCCGATTGTCAGAAAAGAAGTGTGGTGTAAATCTTCTGGATAATCCCGTACTGCATCGCAGGAAGAAAGATTTAGTGACAGGCACGAAAAGAGGAAGACAGATGGGCTGAATCAGAGAGTAATATAGTCAGCGAGAGATCAAATGAGAAAGAGAGACAAAGGCAAATTCACATAGATGAGCATGAGAAGGAGAAGATGAGCAACAGTAAACTGCTGGAAAGTATTTCAAACTTTTAAACACATTTTACTAACAGAGAATAGGGTTGTTTATATGTTAAAATGTTCTGGAACTCACTCAGATTCGATGACACAGCGTTTTGCTGCCGCTGATATCAAAGAAAACAACAGCAGCTGCCAGGCGGCAAATTGCGGCTGCTAACAGTTTGTGACAGGAGTGGGAGGAAAGGAAGAACGAGAGGAGGAGTGAAAGCTAAAATAGGATTCCTGCAATTCAGGCTTTTGATGTGTGGCAGTGAGGTGGAAGTAGAGAAGAGGTGTGAACAGAGAAAAAAAAGGAAAGGATTTAGGATAGAAGGAGAAAGAGATAATGAAAGAGTGACAGGTAAAGGAGGGGAAGGGATGAGTGAGGTAGGAGCACTTAGGGTGAATAAGGTGATGAGAGGAAGAGGGAGCGTCTGAAGACTCGTGTAAGTGCAGAACTAAAAAGCTGAATTTTGTGACTCTGGCTTTGTGGCTATTTGTCGTTTGTAGCTAACATGAAGACAGATGCCTTCCAGCAACAATCATTCACAGAAATACATATAAGGTCTGTTCATGGTTTTGAGACAGGCAGATTTCTTTAGAAAAAAGTGTTCTTGCTTTAAAAGTGAAGAAGAAATGGGTGATCGACATGAGAGGAACCCAAAACTCAACAGAAAAGCTTGTCAGACTGCAGACACATTGTTCCATGACTAGTGATCTCAGAGGAACAGACACTGCCAAAGTTTTAAAAAACATCTCACAAAGTGTAACTGTATGTATGCACTTTTACACCACTGTTTGTTTGAGTGCCCTATTGACTTTCTTGTTTTTGTCAAATCAGAAGAAATCCATCCCTGTAGAAAACACAAACACAAACCGAAAACAAATCAGCACAGCCGAAAACAAATCAGCATAGCCGAAAACACCGTGTGGATCAGGATTTTATTATTTATGATGTTTTGACTGATAGCATTGCATTTACCTTTAGTCTATTCTGATGTTTGCTTCTATTTCTAGTTTCTAAAAATCAGTTTTCAATGTCTGTCTTACCCTCAGGTGAAAGTGATGGTGCGAGTTTGCCCGGTGTCTCAGTCTGATGCAGCCGAGTCCAGTTCCTTTCTCAAAGTGGATCCCAGGAAGAAACAAATCACAATCATGGACCCTTCAGCAAATCAGACACAAAGTGCTGCCTCTCAGAAACGGGCCGGAGCCAATCAGGTCCCTCCAAAGATGTTCACCTTTGATGCAGCGTTCCCTCCTGATGCATCACAGGTCAGAGAAAGGAGTTTACAACACGCATGATTTGAGTGTGATTTAAAACGTTGCATGACAGGGTTCTGTTAAAATGATTACAAATATACACAAAACTATGGACTTAACCTTGTTCCTGAAAATTTGGTAAGAAAATGGATACCATGCCTGTATCTGTAGTGAGAATAGAAAGCTAGAGCCAGCAGATGGCTAACATAGCTGAAAGAATGGAAGCAGGGGGAAACACCAATAATTTATTATACCCAGGCAATAAATAGTTTTTGCATGTAACTCAGAAATGGTTGTTCTCACATTCAAAGATGTTGCCTTTTTTTTTAAAGAACTTTAGAGGTGCTGGTATCATAGACTATATACGGTATAAAAAATGGCCTTGGCCACTGTGATGTCATCCTTTGGTTCTGGACGCCACATTTTGATGCCTCAGTGTTAGCATATTGGCTCCCACCATGTTGTTTTTATTTTTTTTGTTTGTTTGTTTTTTCTTATCTTTTTGGAGCCAGAGTGAGTGGAGTGCTACATTATCTGCTACAGCCTGCAAGCTTGGCTAGCATGCTACATACATAAAATGTATGGTTGCAATGCACAGACACACATGTTGGCTATAATAAAGTACAGAAATTTCTTCTCCAAAACTGGACTACAAACTTCTTGGGCAGGCTCTACCATAGCAGCCATATTATTTGTCAGATCCTTCCATTAAAAATGTTCCAAAACCACAAACATGGTAGAAAGGTCTAGCTCAGTGACTCAAATTAATGGAAATTAATTCTGTAGACAGCTGCCTTTGGCAGCTTAACTTAACAAAATCCAAATGGGTGAGTAAGAAAACAGTACAGTACAGTTTTTATGAAGGGGAAAGTTAGCTATAGAGATTTGATTTTGAAGTCAGCCTCAAATGGCCATTAGAGGAACTGCTTTATTTTTTTCAGCCCCAGAGATCACTGCTTAGTTTGTATGTGCATTTTTGTTACTTTGTATGAATGCAAGCTCACTGTGTCCCCCTGGATACAGTCTTCATGCTAAAATGAGCTAAAAAGCTGCTGGTTCTTGCAGACATTTATAAAACCAGAATACAGTATTACTGACAATAATGAGGAAGATGGCCATCATTTCCTGCATACCAACACTCTGATATTATTTTAAAACCAGCAAAAATCTAGCTCCACTGCCAGTGTGGATCATGTGTATCTTTACTTTAAGGTATTTCTGATTTACTTGACCCTGCTTATTCCTCTGTGTCCCTGTGCCAGGCGGAGGTGTGTGCAGGAACAGTTGCCGAGGTTATTCAGTCAGTGGTGAATGGAGCAGATGGCTGTGTCTTCTGCTTTGGACACTCCAAGCTGGGTAAAACTCTCGCACACACACACACACACACACACACACACACGCACAAACTACAAAATCAGAGCATGCGTGGCTTGTGAATCATCTTCAGTGTGTGTGACCATCACTGTGTCGGCCCTTCACTTGGCCGTCGCTCCACTAGCCCTCATCTATCAGAGAAAGAAAGAAGAGGATTAGTGTCTGCTGAAGCTGAAAGCATTCTCAGTCTGCTCTCTCTGTGTTTCTGTCTTCCCTTTTCTCCCTCTAATCCTTCTGAAGCTGGTTGTCAGAGGAGCGCTCTTAAAAAGGGTCAAGGCCCCATACTGCATACTGCAACATGTCTGATCCCAGACATGCACAGGGACAAACAAAGACCCACCACAAACACACAGACATACACACACACAGGTTCATCAACTCTGGGTCAGCTCCTGTTGTGTTTATCCTTGTAAATACAAGCAGCATTATCCCTTCTTGGTTTGTGATCCTTCAGCTAGAGTTTCTAAGTCTCCTTGAACTGCTGAGCAGGATCGCAGCAGAGAGCTAAAACATGACAGTTTGATAGGGAACATGTCTGAGTGAATGGCTGAGCCATTGGACAGGGATGAACTTTAATGCAAAGACCAACATCTAAACCATCAAAATCTTGCCAAATCTGAAGAAAATGTTAACTCAGCTCAAACCACTGTTGTTTGCTTATATGTCTATCAAAAACTTGATGAAGAGGTGGAGCATGGGCAAAGGGAAAACCCCTGAAATTGTTGTGCACATCCGGATCACTTTCTTTAAAATGGCAAAATGGAGCCAAGTCTCTGTCAATTATATTTTAATAAGTACATTTGTTAATTGTTTTTTGTCATTTTTCCCCAACTTGGATTGAATTTTTGTAAATTTTCCTGGCGTTACCACGAGTATTGGTAACTGATTAGTACTACTGGTGAGAATGTGGCACGAGCAGTTTTGCTGTGACTGTCTTTATGCGGCCTGTAGGAAGATGAAAACTACTTTAAGGAAGCTAGTGGGGATCCAGATAAATAAACTCAGAGAGGCTTTAAAACGCTAAGTGTTTATACAGATTCCCCAAAGATTAGCTAATGCCTTAGCTTCAGATCTAAAAATGACAGAATGTCCTGGCAGTCTAGGCGTTGCTGCTCAGACTATGAGCTGCTGACTTTCTGTTTTCTCCTTGTACACATGATTACGATTAATAAGATTTTGTGGACAGAGTAGATCAAATTAGGCAAAATATCATCTCAAAGTGTTTTCAGGGTTCTAAAAAAGTATTCACTGTTTTATTTCTTTTTACTTCTCCTTTATGGGGAAAAGTGATACTACTGTAGCGATTGTGGCCACTATGCAAAAATCCTTTGAGCAGCCCATCACTGTTACTGGTGGCTCACTACTCTCAACAGTAACAAAACATTAAAAATAGATTAAGCACACACAAAATGTTGGTAATAATCCCTCATTGTACAGGAAAACACCACTACTGTGTGCACAACCAGCACAGGAATAGGAATGATAGCTAAATACAAAAATAAGACCCAAACTGCAAGAAACACATCTTTTAGGTCATACAAATGCTAACAAGAATACTACAGAGTGGACAGAGTGCAGAACTTGCTTTTTAGATCCATGTAGGACAGCTCAATCAAACAGATGCACATATAATCACCACATTCCCAAGACAGAAACCCAGCACAGTGCACAGTAAACATATGACAGCCTGTCTAGATCCATGTTTGTCATTTTAACATGCTTACATATTTTCTTTTAGCTGTCAAATATTGACACATAAAATACAGACTGTCTCATGATTTCTGATGATGACTCATGCTGGGACTAATATCCCTAACATGTCTTCTTCCTGCCAGTGTTTGATTATGTTAATTATACTCCAAGCTCTTTTATTTGATTGAAATCAATTTCTCAATCAATTTTACTGTTATATTAATGCCATGACCTCGCTTGTATCTGTTTAAACGGCTGCTGCAGATGAGATAATTCTTTGTGATCTAGCTCACCTAAGGCCATGGATTTTAATGAGACTGCATTATAATGGCATTACCTTTTTACTAATTAAAATGGGGAAAGTAACACAACGAGCATTTATCTTCAGCTCTGTGGCCCTTGGCTGTAGACACATATGGGGATTCTGGCAGAGACAAGTCTGCTACACACTCATGCACATTTTCACAATGAGCAAAAAGGAATTCATTAAAAAGGAAAAATTAAATAAAAGTCCAAATGATCCTGAACAAATGGATGAACTTCAGGAATTGAATCCTCTTGCTTCGAGTCATGTCTGATTGATTTTGTTAGCATTATTAGACTAGTGGCCATCTTTTAGTAATGATGAGAGTGTTTTCAGGTCTTTGAGCTCCTGAAACAGTGCTGCCTTGCTCCCTTGTTCACCTCCTCTCTGACAGCATCAGTATCTCAGCCTGATAAGACCATTTCACAGAAATATTCATAAACCACACAGACATGGACACATGTACACACATATTGCTTTCTTGTCTGTAGTGTATCGTCACTATGTCGCAGAATGTTGTTAGTCAGTGGAGTATTCAGCTAGATGACCAAGACTTGGCAGCCTGCAGTGGTCAGAACAGAAAAAAAAAGCACTGTAGAGCTACATATAAACTCACATAGATGTGGACTTTAATTCTCTGTCACATGCACACGGGCCTGAAAGGCAAAAAAGAGAAAGGAGGGTTTGTTCAAGTGCTCTGTGGTTGTGATAGCAGCGCTACATAGAGCTATTATGACTGAGGGAATCCATCTGATTTGTTAAATGAAAAGAAATCAACTGGTAAATCAGATAAATCAAAATAAATGGCCCAGTGTTGTTATAAAGGAGCTCTTTTAAAATAGCTGATAGAAACATTTACTGTATTCTTTATTTAATTCATTTAATTCTTTAGTACTTTGAGGTTTTATCTAGAAGACTGATCATTGTGATTTAAAGAAACTTAAACGATTTCATTGTAAAGCTTTAGAAATACTAATACAATGGCACCGGCTTTTTGACACTTAATACAACCCTCTTTATTGTGCTTGTTTAAAATCTCCTCTAGTTTTTTTTAGCACATTTTTGGGACAAATCATGAAATGTACCTTTGTTTTGACAGTAGGTATAGATGCTCCAGGAAACACTGAGTACAGAACAATGTAAAATTACATTGTAGATGACAACTTCCCCTCCGTCCTTTCTCAGAACAAATCAGACACATTTCTCTACTCTGCATCACAGGAGTCAGGCTTTTGATGTCGTCTGTTTTTCGTGCAAGTGTTCCTGTCTGTGTGATTGTTAGGTGTGACATATGGCTTTGTTTAGGTGTGTGTTTGATCTTCAACTTCTGACAGCCAGAGCAGGTGTGGGAAGGGGATAATCATCATCTTGTGACTGAAAAGGACAGACAAATACATTTCACACACACATCTATTCATACTCCCCCCCCTCCCCGGTATGTGTTTTATTTTTTTGCTGTTCTTTCTGATAGATCTTCATTTTTTTCTGTTTATCCTTGTCTTTCTGTCCTTCTCATTCAGGTAAATCTTACACGATGATTGGTCGTGATGACTCTCTTCAGACTCTGGGTATAATCCCCTGTGCTATTTCCTGGTTGTTTAAGCTCATCAATGAGAGAAAGGAGAAAACTGGAGCTCGCTTCTCTGTCCGCGTCTCTGCTGTCGAGGTCAGTGATAGTAATGAAACCTCAATTTGAAACATTCCCTGCAGAATTAAACGAGTGCCATTACTGATACAGACAAAGCAGGCTACTGACAGTCTCTTCTAAATAGTAGTGGCAGTAGCTTACAGTGTAGTAGCTGCCTTCTCATAGAGTAGTTTTTTTTTTTTACTTAAGACTGGTCTGGCTAGATTTAGTCATAGATAGATGTTAAAAAAACATGGAAGCTACTAGTTGTAAAATAATGTTTGCTTGTGTGTAGGTTTGGGGAAAAGAGGAGAACCTTAAGGACTTGCTGTCTGAAGTGGCCACAGGTAGCCTACAGGATGGGCAGTCCCCTGGTGTATACCTGTGTGAGGACCCCATCTGTGGCATGCAGGTACATATCCACAAACACACAATTAGACACACCACAGCTGACTGTGCCCGTAGATTTAAACCTATTAGTGTGTATGAACACCTTAAGGCCCTATATCGATATGCTTTACCTTTGTGTTTTTAACCTGTGTTTGGGTACATCAGATGAAAAAGGCTGGGAAACATTGGTGTACAGGTTCAGCATCCTGTTTTTATCCAAAAATGCATGAGGCATTTTTAAAGAGTGGATTCAGAAATAGTTGAAAAACACTTGACACAAACAAAACTGGAAAAATAACTAGAACTCTCAAATGGCTTGTTATTTATTCAAGCCTTGGTTTTTTTAAGTGACTTTTCAAAATTACTGACTGCTAAACAAACCCCGTTGATAGGCAAAATTCAGAAAACAAAAGGTGGCTTACATGACTAAAAATCTGTTCACCATCCTAATTATCAACATCATTTGCAGGTATCCGCACAGCAATAGTCTGAATAGTGTGTGAATGTAAAAAGAACACCAAAAACAAATGAGTGACAATGGGTTAACAGCCGTCTGTGTGTGTATGTGTTCAGTCATACTGTATGTTTATAGGATTAGAGGGTCTGATACAAACACATCTGTGTAATCCTTAACTAATCTGACATAATCTCATCAGTAATGATATCCTGCAGTACCACACACATGCACTCCTCTCTCCCTTTCTGTCTCTATTACTCATCTCTGCTTCCCTCTATTTCTCACATACCTGCAGACAAGTTAGAAATGATTTATTAAAAATATGCCAATCAGTCCGTCGGCATGCTGAATCCTCATAGTACACAATATTATCAGTGTTTAAACAATTTTCCCTAGGTAAACCACATCCCTCAAGCTAAGGTGAAGTGGTACCTTTCTGCCTGTGTGATTGTCTGTCCTCTGGCTACTCACTGCTGCTTCCTTATCATGTTTATAAAAGTGCAATATTCACAAATTTGTTTTTCTTTCAGCTGCAGAACCAGTCTGAGCTCCGGGCTCCAACACCAGAAAAGGCAGCCTGGTTCTTGGATGCAGCCATAGCAGCGCGCCATAGTAGCCAACGCCCCAATACCACAGAAGAAGAGCATAGGAATTCACATATGTTGTTTACATTACACATATACCAGTATCGCATGGAAAAGACAGGCAAAGGAGGAAGTAAGTACTGTTTGCTTAAACCGTGATATTACTGTACCCTGATAAAACTGTTAGAGTATTACTGTTGGAACGATTAGATGTTTCAACAGCAACAGTTAACTATTACAGTTACTGTTCTTCTGCTGCTGCAGATTCTACACATTAAAATATCACAAATTGTTTGTTGTGAGTCGGATCATCAGAGTAGAATAAAAACACATGCAAACATACTGTTTGCTATGAATGTACTGCAGAACACTGGAGACCAAAGCACAGAGCGAGTGTGAACAATGAGGGACAGATCAATATGCAGATCGATCTAAATGCTCCCTATTATGGTTGCTACAAATAAACAGAAAGCTACAGTACACTTTTTAGTTCACAGTCATATCCAACACTTGCTTTTGTCCATATAAATAACTACGTCACAATACATGTGGTGGGTGAGTGTCTTTGTGTGTGACTGTATTTGACAACAGATGTTTGGCCAAAATATGTCTGATAATGGCTATTTATATTACCTGCAAGGGAGTGTGAAAGAAACAGGTAGAAATGTGTGTGCATCTGTGTGTGTGTGTATATGAGAGATATGTGAATGTTTAAGAATGACAGCTGTTGTGAGAGGATGCACTATTTCATATTGCATCAACTTATCTGTATGCTAACTTACCCCTGCAGATACAGTGCTCATTGATTAGATATTGACTTTTTTATTACAGTACACTGTATTAGCATGTCTCAGTTGTGATGCCGTAAGAAACAAATGTGAACAAATATATACAAATCTTTGATCTGTTCATTTTTATTTTACCCAGCACTTTTTGTCTTTCCTTATTCATTCTTGACCCATTTTTTTTCTCTTCTGCTAGTGTCAGGAGGTCGCAGTCGCCTCCACCTGCTGGACCTGGGCAGCTGTGACGTTAAAGTACTCGGAGGAGGAGGAGGAGGTGGTGGGAAAAGCAGGGAGAACTCTTCACCCAGCTCGGCTCCTCTGTGCCTTTCTCTGTCTGCCCTTGGCAATGTGATTCTCGCCCTGGTCAATGGGAGCAAACACATCCCATACAAGTACGTTGGTGTGTGTGTGTCATAGGAGAGGAGTGCTAAGATGTTTTGATTAAAGTAGGAGAAGAAATTGATGCAGACATTTAAGAGGAGAATACAAGGCCAAATTAACAAATTGGTAAAATATAATGATGAGGAGAGTTAAGGGTAGGCTGAGGTAGAAAGCAGAATGTACTGAAGTTAGAGGCAAATAGGAAAGGAAAGCGAATGACAGATTTCATAAGTTGCTTCAGGTTTGGGGGACTTAATGTCATAAACAACAACAGCTGCTGTTACATATTCATCACATTCATTTTGCTGGTTAACTGACTGCCAATGAGAGCAAAGGAGAGAGATAGAAGGAGAGATGATAGAGCCAGCGACTGTAGCCAGAAGTAGTTGTTTGAAAATAAAAATACTTGGAATAGGGAAAAAGAAATCATAACTGTTGAAGTGGCGTGTTTTCCTGCTCTGGCAGTAAGGATGCAGGATATGAAACTGTAAATGCCCTCCTTTTTTCCTTTTTCTAATTTCTCTCTGCTTCCCTCCCTTCTGCTCTTCTACTCTCCTTAAGGCTGTGTAGCTCTGTGCTCCGTGCTGGGTTAATTTAATCATCAGCTTTTGCATTTACATTGCAAAACAACCTTCTACTTAGCATTGAAACTGTAAGCACAGCTTTGCTGAGTCTGGTTTGACATTGGTGACTCAGACTCTTGTTGGATTGGGTTGGGATTTGACGGTTAATGGTTAACAATCCATGCTGTGTTCCTGCCAAATATCCGAGAACTAAGAGTAAGTCTGAGACTGCTGAAGTCAGACTGATGGAGGATATTTAAGGCTAGATCATGTACATCTTGGTGTAGCATGTTACCATTGTCTAATTATCTAAGTTGCACAGGCTGATGGGAATATCATTAGTTTTGCAGGTATTTGTTGATAGAGCAAAATAAAAACATATTGGATGAATTTGTGAAATTTTTAAATCCAACTAGGTTATTGCAATTAAGTTATCCCATCTGTTAGGAACATGAAACACCAACACGTAGAAAAAACACTTTGAACCTACCTGGATTTTGAGGTATTTCACTAGGATTGTTAAATTTTTGACCTGACTATAGTGGTACAGGAAAAATCAAGGGATCCCAGAAATCATTAAGGATTAATCCTTGTGCTGCTTGGACTGAAACCAAAAATGTCAGCCTCATGTTTGTGCTCCAGGAAATGTCAAGGGATCATTAGGGTCATAAGGCTTTATAATCTGGGGATCATAAATGACTGCACAGAATAATATAGTGGTACATAACTTTAAAACCACTGCCTAACATTGCGCCGGTCCCCCGATGCTATCGAAACAGCTTGACACATAGTCTCAGGACCTCTGGTGGTGTCCTGTGCATAGACTGTATATAAAAGATGAACATAGCCATTGTGACATCACCCACTGGTTAGTGAGGTGAAGCCTCGAGCAGAGCATTTTCACCATCTTCATACTGTGTTTTGAAAGGTGATAAGCGAACATGCTCATAAGGTATTAACTTGTTGATAACACCGTAAACCCATACTTTTAACTCCAGTGGAGACCATAATTTACTAAATAAATATCATGGTGTATTCAGTGAGACTTAAAACTACTGTTTCAGTCTATAAATTCATCAAGAAAGTGCTAACTGAGGTCACAGACAAGGAAGCCAAAGGACCATTTACAACCTAGACTTCTTTATAATCTGACTTCTTTTTTAAACCACAGGAGTTGCCTCCTGCTGGCCATTTCAGACCCAGAATCTACATCCATCTTTTTATACAGTCTATGGTCCTGTTGTATCTGTCACCAGGATGTTGGCAGTGGATCCTTTGGGTCCTGTGGGTTGTGGGTTGCGGGTTGCAGGGTGGGGTATCTGTGGACTTGTTCCAACTGGCATCTCCCTCTGATGCTTGATCAGACTGGGATCTGTGGTGATATCAGCTCTCTGTCATGTTCCACCAGCCCGTCCTGAGCAGTTTTAGTGGTGTTGCGGGGTGTATTGCCCTGCTGATGGAGGCTGCCAAGGTTCCCCAGTAGAATGTAATTTACTTTACCTCTCTAGTTTTAATGTTGTGACTGATTGATGTATTTCAGCCTGAAACAAATTGATGGATCAACCAAATGTCCTATCACCTTTCTCATACCTAGAAACCAAAGCAATCATATAAGCAGACTGTCTCCTTTGATATGAAAACATTGGACTCAAAGGCAAAACCAAAAAAGTGTTTAAAGTCAGGTTGAGTCCTCTGCTCATTTTCTTTTTCATCACAGTTGCTGAGCCTGTGTTGCAATGCTTCACTGCTTCCAGGAAAGGGTCCCATCCTGTTTTCATAATCCCAGTCCTGTTCCAGTACTGTTGCTAGGTTACCAGTGAATCTACCATTTATCAGTACACTTTTGGACTTTGTAGCTTCCCAGTTCATGAAAAGAGTCAGATTGTTCAACCAGCACTGGCTTGTGCAAGAATCCAACCATCACAGCACGATCCAACAGTCAAGAGTCTTGAAAGACCCATGTTTCAGTCACAACATGCTCATGTAAACATTCACTGTTCTCATCAAAGATGCTTCACAACTTCTTGTCCAAATACATGTTTTCTGTTTCTCACTGATGTCTCTCTGTCAAACAAGACATTCGAAGGACACGGTTATTTTTTCTACTCACCAAAATCTAGTTTGACACTATAAATGTCTAGATTGTCTCAGTTTATTAGTTCAGTCAAGTACGAGCAAATCTGTGAGCAAAGCTGTAACCACACTGCTGCTTTTTCAGGTTTGTACGTTAATGTGATTTTTTTCTGAAACAGTGGTGATCTAGGAATTTAGATCATAGAGAGTGTCATTTTACATACACAGTGTTCCTCCCTGGTAAAAGTGGTAATAAATCCAGCAGATAGGTAAGACCCAATCCAACATCCCCAGCACTTGAATTAACATCCAAATGAATACTTCATGAGTCATGAGTTTACCTACATTAATCTCAGGGAGAGATGCGGAGAGATAGCTCGAAAGAGAGAGAGGGGAGGATTTGTTGAAGCCCGAGGCAGCAAACTGGGAAATAAGAAAAGAGAAGAAGAGAGCAATAATGAAAAAGAGGAGGAGGTCAGATAGGCATGTGTACATACTTTGTGTATGTATGCGCATGTGAATGTACACATACGTGTGCGAGACTTGACTGCGGGCTGTGTTTTTTGAAAAGGGGGACAGCAGCATGAGGTATCGGGCCACAGAGGAGCTGTACTCACTGTCAGCCTGCAGGCCTCAGCACACACACAAATGGCTATGAATGATTGCAGTAGCCCACCCAGGAGAAAGTCTTTTCTTAAACACACAGCCTAGTTTTACTCTCCCATCTGCTCGTTTAATCTCTCTGGGAGATAGACCATCTCCCAATATTAGATTTTATGATATCCTGAGTGCCTCTTTTAAAGGGATAGTTCACCCCAAAATCAGATTTATGCATTATACTTCTGGTCTGGAGTGCTATTTATCCATCTAGATTATATTGTGGTGAGTTGCACAGTCTTGGAGATATAAGCTTGCCCTGTTTTAAATGTAATGTAACTAGATGGCACTCATCTTGTGGTGCTCAAATCACCAAAAGAATGCATTTGACAAACTCTGCAGCAATGACTCTTTCCACAAATCATGACCCGGTTATTCAAAACAAGAAAAAATCCACAAACCTTGTTGTGAACAGTTTCATGGAGGAGCTATTTTCTTTCTACCAAACTACACCAATCCAGTGAGAAGCATGCATCTACCTGTGACAGGATTTAAGGGTCTGTGTCCACAAATTCTTCATTTTCAGAACAAGAAGCACTTATTGTTGCAAAGTTACAGAACTGTCATTTTTGTTATTAGATCGTAAATAACTGTTTTGTCAGTGGCAGCCAGGAGCAGTTTCTCCCCTTCCTTTATAAACACGTTCCTCTTCTTGATTTTGATTGGTTGGTAAGAAAAAAGTGACATGGACAAGTGCTGCATGGTTCCAGAGGTTAAACTATTTTCAACTAAGAGCACTGAGAGTGTAGTGGTGAAAGTAAGCCATGTGCTGAAGACGTTTTTGCACCAAGGAGTTTAAGCACTATCAACACTGAAATTCATAGGAATCATATAGAAAATAGACACTGACAGTGCAAAAACCGCTGCATGTGGAGACAGATCCCTTATAGCGTCTTCCTTTAATGTAAATGCTTCTTTTATTTGGTTGGTGTAGTTCAGTAATAGTTCAAATTTATATATATATATAGGACCAGCTCACAACAGCAGTCACCTTAAGGTACTTTATATTGAAAGGTAAAGACCCTACTGTTTTAGAGAGAAAACCAACAATCATACAAGCCCCTATGAGCAGCATGTGGCGACAGTGGGAAGGAAGAACTCCCTTTTAACAAGAAGAGACCTGTGGCTGAACCAGGCTCGAGGAAGGGCAGATTGGTTGGAGGTGAGAGGAAAGAGAAGAGGAAAAAAGCGAGAGCATAGAAAGACATTATATTATATTCAAGAGAAAACAGATATCTGCAGCAAATACCTCAAAAACTTACACCAAAAGATGGATAAAAAGCGCTACAAGTCAGAGGAAAAATATTTAATATTAGGTAAACTGTCCCTTTAAGATTGTGATCTTTAATCCAGATTAGCAACCTTTTCTATGTTTTTGCATCATTAATCAATAAAAATAATAATTGATTATGATTAATTTTACCTTTTAAATCTCATGTTAGCCTTGTGTGGTGTTATTATTGTAGACTCTCGTTAACTTATGGAAAATGTCTGACCAAGATGAGCTATTAATAACGTTTGTCAAAACATATGTGGCCATTTGTTAGAAAATCGACCACTTTTGTCACACCTTTAAGAGGCTGTGTGTGTTTCCAACATGTCTTCAGTGCTCACATCTCAGTGTATATGTGTAACCAGGGACAGCAAGCTGACCATGTTGCTAAGGGAGTCGCTAGGCAACATGAACTGCC
Organism: Paratilapia polleni; assembly: GCA_015106735.1. Classification (NCBI taxonomy): domain Eukaryota; kingdom Metazoa; phylum Chordata; class Actinopteri; order Cichliformes; family Cichlidae; genus Paratilapia; species Paratilapia polleni. The sequence continues at coordinate 32,205 of VUQI01039818.1, read as the reverse complement.
GGACCACCATGATTGCTCACATCTCTCCTTCACCTAGAGATTTCTCAGAAACCCTCTCCACCATCCAGATTGCTTCCCGGGTGCTCCGCATGAAAAAGAAGAAAACTAAAGTCACAGTGGTGAGTTTTATTCAAACCTTCATGCTTCATTAAAATAATATAAAACTTAAGGTCCATTAAGATCCAGATAATGACAAGTAAAGTCTCTGGTAATATCTTAAATGGATGGACACATAAATGACTTGTTTGACTGTTAATCAGTGACCTTGTCGGTCTTACATTGAAACACACAGTCTGGGTCCTGTTTATTACCTTGACATTGCACTGCAATGTTTTAATTTTTGGAGTTTAGGTGAAAATCTTGTGCAGAAGTTGAAAATCTTTATTGTTTATTAATGGCTTGCTTGTGCAGAGTTCGTCTAAAAAAAAATCATTCATTTTATCTTCTTGTATCCTTTTGCTGCCGACACATCTCTCACCTTTCACTTCTTATGTTCACGTATGCCAAAATTGTTCCGCAGAAGAAAAGGGGTTAAAATGAGACCTTCAGAGCTCTAAAAATAAAGAGGAAATCTCAAGTCACAAGATACTTTAATAATAATTTGTTAGATAAATATGAGGAATTAAATTAAACTGCGCTGGAATAAAGTTCTTGTCATTTGATTAGTCACTTGTCTTGGGTCCATGTTAGCCGAGAATCTGTATGAGTCATCCTCTCATCTCCATCTTTCTGGTCTCTCACCTGTCAATTAAAAAGGAAAAGGAAAAAACGGGAAATCACACTCTGTAAATCTAAAAAGGAAATCTTTTCTCTCTCATCGTCCTTCTCCCCCTCAGCAATACACATCCAGCTCCTCTGGGGGAGAAAGCTCTTGCGAGGAGGGTCGCATGCGTCGTCCGACCCACCTGCGACCTTTCCATCACCGTGGTGACCCTGACTCTGACCTTCCACTGCTGCGACTCTCCAGTGACCCTGACGAATACTCCAGCAGTGAGCAGTCATGTGACACAGTGATCTATGTGGGACCAAATGGAGCCGCGGTGTCAGATAGAGAGCTAACAGACAATGAGGGTCCACCAGAGTTTGTACCAATTATTCCTGCATTGCTTCGAGGAAAACCTTCAGAGCAGCATCAAACACAAAGTCAAAGTCAGGCAACTGGAGCACAGAACAAGGTAATTTCAATATATTTACATTTATAGATTTGACAGTTAGCTTTAATGAGAAGAATATTTATGGCAAAGAAATATTTGATGACTTACTTCTTAGTGATTTCTGTTACAGGTGCAGTCTCAGCCAGACGAACAACCCAGTGGTCCCTCTCAACCCTTGTCGCAGCCCTCTCAGTCTCTACTTGGGCAGCCACTGGCCCCTGTCCCAGAGGAAGGAGCTGAATGCCTGAAGTGCAACACCTTTGCTGAGCTGCAGGAGAGACTGGACTGCATTGATGGCAGTGAGGAGGTGAAAAACAATTTTGCTGTTCTTGTTTTTGTTGGTATTATGCAAAGAAAAATCTTATATATACACACAGGACGGCATGTGATGTGTGATGGGATCTGTAATAGGTGGTTTATTGAAAGCTTGATAGCTATTTTTGTTAGTTTATTAAAATGAAAAAATGGTTCTGTTTTTTATCTGCTTAACATTTTCCACATTGTGCGTCAAGCTTTTGTTTGTGCTGCTGTTTGTGGTGGCAATTTTCTGTCCCTTTCAAGATGCACGTGCGTTCATTTGTGTTAGGAAATAACACATTCAGATCACTTTTCCCAAATTACCTTACTGTGAAAAAATTTGTACAGAACCCCAATATTTGCATGTCAGTAGTGCAGGTTTTATGTTGTTAGCAGCTCAAGTGATCATTTTTATTCTCATCCACCACCACTGAAGTCTGGTTCAGTGACTGATTATAGTGCACTTTAATTTAGAAGTAAAAACATTATAAGTGAAGAATACTTCCTCTGACAATAGTCTGTTGCTCGTTTCATTCATCACTCTGTCCATTTTTGCAGGTGGCAAAGTTTCCCTTTGAAGAGGCTCCATCTATCAAACAAGGGGTCAAACAAGAGCCATGTCCATCTTCATCTCTTCCAACTGCTGCTCCTCCTCCAGCCTCTGCAGCTGTGTTGGATACAGAAGCGAAAACAGGTAAAAGCTTTAAATTTCTTTTTTGCATATGCGGTATGTTAACTTGTAACTTACTTTTGGGTCCCACGTTTCTAGGACCTGCATGTGGTGTAGGAGGTACCGTGCAGGTCTCCAGGAGGAGGACTAATGACCAGCAGCTGCAGGAGATCAAGGAGGTGGTGGAGGAGGCAGAGCTCGCCCAGACAATGATCCACAGCCTGACTCAGAGTTCTGGGTGCCCAAAAGTTACGAGTACCAAGAGCATTACAGGAAGTAGCAGCAGCATCACCTCTAATCCACTGCATAGAGCCAAGAGCAACCTACATGACAGGTAAGAACAGGTGGTAGTCTGTGCAGAAAAATAAAAAACTGTTTGTTTAGGTTCAGCACTCCATTACGATTAGCCTTTGGGACATATGTTTATATGTTTAACTGATAAGATGCTTCTTTTATTGTGCCTCAACTGTACAGTCACGAGAGTCTGAATGTGGTGGGCAGCAATTCTGAGGGGAAGGCACGCCCTCTAGGATCACCACGCCTTGGTATTGCCAGCCTGACCAAAACCTCAGAGTACAGGTGAAGCAAACACAAAAAGTGAAGCATAATGTTGATGGTGAACATTTTCATTTCATTTTGTTTCAATGAGAACCAAATTTGGAAAATGTCAGATTTTGCTATGTACTATAAATTTTACATGCCAATAATAATTACTCTTGATTTTCCTTCTCAGGCCTCCATCCTCCCCATCCCAGAGGTGTAAAGTGTATACCCAGAAGGGTGTGATGCCAGCAATGCAGCCACTATCCTCAAACACTCAGGATGGCCAGGCCACGGATGCTTTGACCTCAGACAGTATGCTTTTTTATTTTATTACACATTTATTTTTACATTTAGAACTGTGTTACAACTTTGAAATATATGGTTAATAATCACGATTTATATATATATATATATATATATATATATATATATATATATATATATAAAAATACTTGGATGGTGAATTCTGGGGTATCTTTTAGAGTGTATGTGTCATGGCCACTGAGGCAGGTCGGACTCAAACGCAGGACTCTGGCGAAAAGTTTCACAAGTTTTATTTACAAAAACACAAAGTTCACAGGGGCTCAGACGAAGGCTTAGGTTAGTGAAGTCCAGGGTCTGGGCAGGCAGGAAATTCCAAAGTTCCTTTTCCTTACAGTCTCTCTCTCAGGAAGCAAAGTCTCTTATTCTCCAATCTCCGGGTTTTCTGCGCAGAGGAAACACATGGTAAGAAACTCACAGCAGGTAAGCAGAGAAAAACAGCAAAAGGGGAGCCAGCTTCACTAACTGTAGTCAGTGCAACGATCCAGCGAAGACTGAAGGCAAACCACCACCTCAAGCAGTGGCAGGAGAGGAGATGATTGGAAACAGGTGAGCTCATTACCTCCAGGTGCGCAGAGCCAAAGGGCAGGAACCCAGGACAAATCCCGCCCCTGAAACACAAGACCGAGGTAAACTCACACACACAGAGGAGAGGGAGAGAAAGAGTAAAAAGAGAGAGAGAGCAGCAACAGTGGTGAGCCAGCACAGGAGGACTGAGGGACCATGACGGTATGCGATTTTCTTCCAAGATTATGCCCATAGACAGTTAATGTATAATAAGTGATTTTTTTTCCCTCAATTTAATGTTGCATCCATTTGGATAAAGACCTGAAATAAAGACTATATTAGAAGAATGTGATTTTTTGTTTTTTTTTTACAAAAAGTCATACAAATACTGGTGAGGTAAGAAAAGAAACACAATTTAATCCTCACCCAAATCTTGTGATGAGAAACATATGAAAAGTTTGTTAGTGGGGCTTACATGCATCTCCCTATTCCTTAACTGTGAATCTCTCCTCAGGTAATGTTATTGCTGTTTTATATATGCTGAAAGCATATAAGACACATACCGAGTCACCTGAGCATGACACAGTTTATCTACGTAATAACCAGTAGTTTGAAATTGTTTTCTTAGTGTGATGCCAATTTCCCAAATTACCAGTGCATTAATGGGTGCATGTTTTTACAGTGCCAAATATGTGTTTCTGATTCTGCAGACAGTTTGGCTGCAGACAGTGGCCGTTCCTCCACAGAGTCCCTGCTGTCCAGGACTTCTCCTGCAGGCATGAGCCCACAAGTCCGAGAGCCAACTCCGTCCTTATCTGCCAGCCTGGGCTCAGCTGAGACACTCTGTGATGATGATGTACCACCGATACCTTTGGATAGCAAGGATGGTAAGTTGCAGTAAAACACATCTGTTTAAACACAAGGAAAGATGGTGAGAAAATAAGTTGTGACTATTATTCAAACTCTTGTGATGACAGATATGTACCATAATATACACCAATAAGACATAATATTAAAACCACATGCCAAAATGTCAAAACAGCTTGGGACTCTGGGGTGTCCTATGGTGTCTGGCACTGGGATGTTGGCAGGAGATCCTTTGACTCCTGCGAGCTGTGTAGGGGAGGTGTTTCAGGGATCAGGTTTGGAGCATCCTACAAATGCTTGACTAGATTGGGATCTGGGGAGTTTGAAGACAGGCTGAATGCTTCTGGGCTCATGAGGTGTTCCTGAGCAGTTTTCCTAGTGCAGCAAGGCGCATTGCCCTACTTTAGGGAGGCTGCTGCCATCGGGGATGTATATTTGCATTTGAGGTGTGCTTGCTCTGCAGGAGTATTATGTAGGTGGCATATACCAAAGTAATGCCCACATGAATATCATGACCCAAGGTTTCCTAGAATAACATTGCATTGTAACCAAATGATTTTCTTTCACTTAATGTTGTGGTTATTCATGTAAGGACCATGAATAACTAAGAAATTCTCTAGGTAACTCTCTTTTCTATCTTTTCCTCTTGGAGCCTCTGGCCCGGCAACGTCTGCCGGAACACTTGGACCTCTTGTGCTTGGGGAGGATGAACTGGTGTACACTGTGGTTTCTGGAGGTGAGGACGACCTTGACATTACTGCTCTCATTGAGAATGAGGGCTTGGCCGGTCGTCCAGTGAGCATCATCAGCTTCAACAGCGACTGTGGCTCTGCAACTGCCCTCGCTACAGGCTCTCAACCCATCAGTATAATGAGTACTGCGCTGGATAGAGCTGTGGAGGATCACATGCTTGCAGGTCCTGCAACAAATTCAGGAGTTACAGAGGTTGTTGCCATGGCAGAGGTTAGTATGACTGTCATTGCTTTGGATGTAGGGCATCTCAGATCATTTGGTATTAAATTGCATGCCTTAAATAAAACAGGTTTGATGCTATTTACATTTATATAGCCGCAAAGTCTTATATTCTCTTTTGGATTTCAAAATGTTATACTTGATTGGTTTCAGGTGGCAATGGCCAAGCTGCGGATAGAAGGCGAAGCCTTAGCCACAGCAATGTCAAACTGTGGTTCACCCATCTCCTCATTGGTGAGTGATCTGAGCATGGGCAGTGAAGCTGATCAGTCTCTCCACAGTTTCAGCCAGTCCCAGAGCCAACAAGGGGAGGCACTGGCTGATCCTGAACCCAACCAGAGCTTTGGAGTCGAGGGGCTGGGTGGTGAAAGTGGTGGCAGTTCAAGAAGAGGAAGTCTAGAAGGAGAACTGGTGTTGTCAGAGAACCTGAGTGATAAGGGTACTCCAACTAAAGACAGGCAGAGAAAACTGCCTCCTTCTATGGCTAAAACTAACATCCAAATACTGGCAGGACCTGGCAACCTTTCTCCTTTCAAGAGCACCATGACTGTTCACCCATGTGCGGCTGTCAAACCCATGGTCTTCCAGGAACCCACCATCCTCTCCTCACCTACGAAGGCCAGCTTAATGAAAGATCCAGTCAAACACAATGCAGCATTTCTAGCTTCTATTTCAAGTGAGATGAGCTTTGAAGACCCCTGGTTGAAACGTGGCACAGAGGAGGGAAAGTCCAAGGAGCTTGTGTGTGAAGTGAAACCAGAGAAGAGGGAGATAGAGCATTCAAAGAGCCATTCAGTAGAGAAGGCTAATGCTGGGAGTGGAGATCATGGCAGTTCAGGTGGTGAGGTGGTGTCATCGCCTGACTCCTTTAAGCGAGTGGTGGATGGTTGTGAGATGGTCGCTGTTGTTGCCCAAGGGGAATGCCTGACTAGTGTCTACAGTGCAGATATCCACCGTACAGCCAGCCTTCCACGTGGATGGCACCGTGTCAACCGCCATGACGGCTTAGACAATGGAAGTGAGTACCGTAATCTTGGAGTCACCACTTCAACTCCCTGCAGTCCCCGCGCCACACTTGATCGCTGGGGATCAAATGGAAAACAGGGTTTTTTCTCTCACAAAAAGGGGGGAATCCCACCGCTGCCACCTGTACGAAAGTCCAGTCTAGACCAGCGGAACAGGGCAGCCAGCCCTCTCCAGCAAACCGGTCACGGAGTCTCATCACAGGGGAGCTCAGCAGATGATGCAGGGGTATCTGGATGTGGCCCTGCTGGAGCAGCTCGACAGCGGGGCTCCAGCATAGACAGTAGTAAGCTTTTCAGTGCCAAGTTGGAGCAGCTTGCCAACAGAACCAACTCTCTGGGCCGAGTCCACAGCTCACACAGTGGTTCCCATCACTATGACTGCTTTTCCTTGGAGAGAGGTGAGAGTCTTAGAGGGGGAGGTGGAGTGAAGGGAGACAGCACCATGCCTCGCACTGGACGCAGCCTCACCCGTGCTGGATCAATATCTTCTCCTACTGGAAACACCAGCAGCCTTTTCAATAGCAGCACCAGTTCAAGCAGCGCTCCACAGTCACCAGCAAAGACCAGCAGCCAGTCAAAGATCTCAGCAGTTAGTAAGCTGCTGATGACCAGCAGTCCCAAGGCGAGGAGTCTGTCTGCCTCCAGCACCAAGACTCTGAGCTTCTCTACTAAGTCTTTAAGCCAAACTTCCAGCCGGAGCTCCAGTCTTCCTCCTAATGGAAAGGTAGGGAGAAATATTTCTTCTATGTAAATGAGCACACTTTCACCCTCTTTAACATCTGTAAACCACAATCTCATCAGACAAAACCAGATAAACCTAAATCTGTTTTTGGACCTTCCTCAGTCTGCATTCAGTTTTAAACAAAAGACACACATTAGCAAGTAAATGCGTAATTAAAGTAATGAATGCTGTGTTTGCTTCCATTTCTCCTGCCATCCACCTAAACCATTTTATTTGTCTCTTTAGCCCCAGAGTTCAGTCCAGGGCCCTGTGCAGCAGCAGGGACCTGCCCCTGGTTCCTGGTCTACCCAGTCCCTGAGTCGAAGTCGAGGGGGAAGTCTGGCTGCTAAGCTTCCTCTGCGAGCTGTCAACGGTCGAATCTCAGAGCTCCTCCAGGGAAGTGCAGGCTCCCGTTCCAGGAGTCACGTCCAGGCAGGAGGTACAGATCCAACAGAGGAAAGAGGAGCAAGGTTTGTTAGTTTTACTTCATTTTAGTTTTACATTGCAACATATATTTACATATACAACAATTTAGTAATTCCTAAGAAAATAATTTTCATTCATTCATTAGATCCATGTATTATTCTTAAAAGTAATCTGAATAACAGCTGTCAAGTTGATAATGTAAGGTGTAAACTGCAAAATCTGCAAGGCAAAATGTAATTTAAATTCAGAAGAGAATCTGTTTAGGTTTAAAGTTATATACTGCTTCCTATTTCCTTATTCTTAGTGGAGGAGGAGCTGGAGGAGGAGGTGGTGGTGGAGATAGCCTGGGAGAGGAGAGGGCAGCGGTGGTACAAACACTGCCCTCTCCCTACAGCAAGATCACAGCTCCCAGAAAACCACACCGCTGCAGCAGTGGCCACGCCAGTGACAACAGGTACAAGCCCTAGTGCGCTGAGAAATGTGAAACTTAAACTTCACAAAATAGTCTCTCTGCTTCAAACATTTAATTTTTTTGATTTCATCTTTAACTGTTATCTCATATTGCCTCTAACAGCAGTGTATTGAGTGGTGAGCTCCCCCCAGCCATGGGGAAGACAGCTTTGTTTTACCACAGTGGCGGCAGCAGTGGCTATGAGAGCATGCTGAGAGACAGCAGTGAGAACACAGGAAGTACCTCCTCTGCTCAGGACTCCCTCAGTGAGCACAGCTCAGCCACCACCTCCTCCCGACGGAGCTCCAAGAGCAGCAAGAAGAGCAGGAGCAACACAGGTCACAACGCAGATTTTCTAAATCATGTTTTAATAACATTTTCACCTATCAGGAAAACATTTAAGGACAAAAATAGATAATCCACTTGCTGTTGTTCATAGGGAAAAGTTATGAATTTCCTTAAGCCATCTACTATTTACTTCTTGTGAAATACGTAGTAGACTCATAGCACTCCTGAGTAAGATATGGCAGAAGCTGTGAAATGCAAAACTACATGTGAAACACATGAAACAAAATGTACCCTGCGCGAACTAAAACAAACGAACTGCCCTGATGGCTAGTTTTTATGATTACATTAATGACTAAATATTTAACATAGAACACTATCTTAATCTAACATATGAAGATGACCATTTTTATTCAGTTTATCTTCAGTGTGTGATAATTTTTTTCCCACTTTCAGCATGTTTACCTTTTAGAAAAGTCTGTAGAGGTGAAATTTTGATCATAAAGCTTTTAAAAAGACAGTAACATAGAGTTGATGGAAAGAAAAATAGACATCTTTGTGAGGAGAATCCATTGGTGGAAAGGCACCCTAACAAAGCAATGAACAGGTAAGGGAAACATGAAGAAAGCTGTGGTTACTGGAGGTGCTGGGTAAGGTAAGGTGACCCTGACCAGTCATCTGTGAAATGGTAAAAGGGAATCTGCTGGTGTAGGCTGTAATGAATATATATTCACCAGAACGCAACACAGAGAGCTTGCTAATGCACCTGCCAAATTACTCTCTATTGGTTAAGCATGAGGATTGATATGTGCATAAAAAATCAGATTGAAGAGAGGCAGGTCCTCCCGGTGTGTCTCTAATTATTGATTCAAATTGGAATTAGCCTTCCCATCCAAGTGTGCAGGATGCAGTCTCACCTCCTGCCATGCAGCATAAAGTCTGGATTTACTCTCATTTTGCTTTCACCACAACTGATTCTGTGGATCAAAGAAAAGAGACACTTCACTGGCTCACTGCCACAAGATGACACAAAGGCATAAAGGATTATTCTGTGTTTGTTGCGAATCAAGGTGAAGCCGGTAAGCGAGGAACGATTGATACAGTTGAGCCCTGATTATAGAAAACTGATTATACTGTTAATAATAAGAGGCAGAAAGAGCATGTGTACCAAGGACTGAGGCAATATCCAACTAAAATGTTAATTACATCTCCAGCTGAGTCTCTCCTTATCCTTGATTTTCATTAGATTCGTGTGCTTACCTTCCTCCTCATATTTTTCCATCTATTCCTCTCACACATCCTCTCCCTCATTCATCCAGCTCTCTTCCCTCGCATCTTCCTCGCCCTGCAGACTCAATTTTTCTCTGTCCCGTTATATGCTGCTTCCTAATGAAATACAAATGTCTCTGCTTGACCTTTCCGTGCTGCACTGACACTAAAAGACAGCTGCAACCTTATTAAAAGCACCACTTCCTCTCCCCTCTCTCACACACCTTATCTCTGCGTTCTGGTGAATCTGATGACTCTCATTCCTGCTGACATGACTGGAAATTTCTATGCAAAGCGCATGTGTGTTCAGTGTTGCGTAGTGGGTAGATTAGAGACTGACCTGCTGCCGTTATCTGTGAGCTCCAACTTTTTTATCTCGCTTCTCACTCCATTATCAATTTCTCGTTCTCTCTCGCACAATGGTGTTCTTTTTTTGTACTCTCCTTTCTGTCTCCAGTGATTCTTCCGTCTGTCTTTCTTTCATTTCCCACCCATCATCTCTGTGTGAACAAGAACAAGAAAGGTATGCCTGCTGAGTGAAATGACACTTAAGGGTTTTTAGTTTTTTTAGGAAGAGTCTGAAATTTGGAAAGACATCTTTTTTTTCCTTCCGGAGAGATGTCAGATATATTGCAGTTCAATATAAGACTAAACCCAGCAGCTAAACTGACATATAAAATAGTTCAAATAATTTCTCCCAGACTTTACCAAAGGTTTTTTTCAGTGTATTATAGGATAGCATGGGATTTAAAATAAACTTAAAAATATGAAGAATGTAAAAAAAAAAAAGGTTTATAAAGCTACTTGCTACATTTGACTGTGGTTGTTAGACACATCTGTCACTTCATTACAGTAGTTACACCTTGCTAATACGAGTTGGACCCACTTTTGCCTTCAGAACTGCCTTAATTCTTCGTGGCATAGATTCACCAAGGTGCTAGAAACATTCCTCAGAGGTTTTGGTCCATATTGACATGATAGTGTCACATAGTTGTTGCAGATTCGTCAGCTGCATATCTATGATGTGAATCTCCCATTTCACCACATCTCAAAGGTGCTCTATTGGATTGAGATCTGGTGACTGTGGAGGCCATTTGAGTACAGTGAACTCATTGGCATGTTCAAGAAACCAGTTTGAGATGATTTGAGCTTTGTGACATGGTGTGTTACCCTGTACGCTGTGGTCATAAAGGGATGGACATGGTTAGCAACAATACTCAGGTAGGCTGTGTTGTTTTAATGATGCTCACTTGGTACAAGGGGGCCCAAAGTGTGCCAAAAAAATATCCCTCACACCATTACACTACCACCACCAGCCTGAACCATTGATACTAGGCAGGATGGATCCATGCTTTCATGTTATTTATGCTAAATTCTGACACTACCATCCGAATGTTGCAGCAGAATTCGAGATTCATCAGACCAGGCAATCTATTTACAGTCTTCTGTTGTCCAATTTTGGTGAGCCAATGCGAATTTGTAGCCTCAGTTTCCTGTTCTTAGCAGACAAGAGTGGCAGCCAGTGTGGTCTTCTGCTGCTGTAGCGCATCTGCTTAAAGGTTTGACGTGTTGTGCGTTCAGAGATGCTCTTCTGCATATCTTGGTTGTAACCAATAGTTATTTGAGTTACTGCTGAATTACTGTTGCCTTCCTATCAGCTCAAAGCAGTCTGGCCATTCTCCTGTCCTCTTCTCTTTTTCAGACCATTCTCTGTAAACCCTAGAGATGGTTGTGTGGGAAAATCCCAGTAGATCAGCAGTTTCTGAAATACTCAGACCAGCCTGTCTGGCACCAACAACCATGCCACATTCAAAGTCACTTAAAGTACCTTTCATCCCCATTCTGATGCTCAGTTTGAACTTCAACCTAAATGTATTGAGCTGCTGCCATGTGATTTACTGAACAGATATTTGCGTGAACAAGCAGTTCCTCTGAATTTAATTTGAGTGAAAAATAAAGGTTAGCATGATACCATCAGTAAACACCTGTTCATTCATTTTCCCCATTTTCATTCAAAAATTCTTCACCACTTCACCAGAAAAATTTTTTTTTAAAGATTTTATCCAATTTCCCAGTAACGCTGTTGTTGGTTGACTTCAGAACTGTGTTTGACCATTTTGTTTTAAATAAATGATAAGATAAGCTAGTTAAAGATACATTATTCCAAAAAACAAACAAACAAACAAAAAAAAAAAACAAAACCTGTGTTACAGCAGCCAAAAGAAAAAAACACAACCTATAACAAAACAGCTGAAATCAAGCAGAACAGCTCAATGAAATGGACAGAAACACATTAACAAAACTAAATAGCTCAGTAAGATAAAAATTACTCG
>VUQI01039818.1:0-20344 GCA_015106735.1 Paratilapia polleni | reverse complement strand
AAAGAAAAAAAAAGATTTAAAAAAAAGAAAAAAAAAGAAAGAAAAAGAAAAAAAAAACAAAAAAAAAAAAAAAAAAAAAAAAAAAAAAAAGAAAAAAACACAACCTATAACAAAACAGCTGAAATCAAGCAGAACAGCTCAATGAAATGGACAGAAACACATTAACAAAACTAAATAGCTCAGTAAGATAAAAATTACTCGAGAAAATAACTAAATTGCTTAATCTACAATAATACAGTAAAGTTGGTCTTTAAAGTAAAATCGCTCAATAAATGCAATAAAGCAAAGTAAAACGAAAATAAAAATGGCTTTCTAAATGTGATGTAAAAAGGTTTTACATGTTGTTAAAGCCAGTACCCTTTTAGTTTTCTGTTTTCATGCTTTGTTGTGGTTTTTAGATGCACTGCAGTAACGGGCTAGTGCCAAATCTAGAGCCTTTTCTAAGCATTTCCACAGAAAAAAAGACTGGACCTGGTGCAACACAAAATCACTGGGTCCAAATTTGGCTACGGGAGGGGCTACATAACACTATGTAACATTCAATTTTCAGACTTGTCGAAATGTGGTCTGGTTCTCATGCTCCAAGGCAGAACTGGCTCCACACCAGCACTGGCATTGGGCTGGTGCAAAATAGCTATTTTCCACTATATAACCTGGAACTTCAGTGGTCTTATACTGTATGAAATGCCCCAGAATGTAGAATGCACACGATTACGAAAATGTCCAATTTTTCTTTCGTTTGAATAAAATAGAAAGACTAAAGGGCCTTGTAGGGTTAGGGTCGCCTTGAGGCGACTATTGTTGTGATTTGGCGCTATATAAATAAAACTGAATTGAATTGAATTAAAAACCTTAGAATTATTTTTTAAGTAGACACTTTTTATTCTGTCATTCATATGAGCAGTATATCATCTTAGCTGATCTAAATGTGCTTTAATACCTGAGTATCAGTATTATTATTTTTGTCCATTGAACTGTAGCCATAACTCAGGCTTCTCAGTATATATCCACTGTGGCGCCTTGAGGTGACTGTTGTTGTGATTTGGCGCTATATAAATAAAATTGAATTGAATTGAATTGAATTGTGGTGCCATTTCAGTGGATTAATTCCTACCACTGTGTATAGCAGGAAACTCTGTTTCCATCATACAGTCTTTCTATAATCTTCTTATTTGTTCTTTTAGGTCTCCAGCGTCGACGTCTGATCCCAGCATTAACCTTGGACTCCTCTTCTTCATCACCTTCTCACCGCTCCTCCAAACAAGCCATTACTTCATCTTCTTCCTCCTCCTCCAGCCCTGGTGCATGCTGGGTCGATGGCCCACTTGGGCCTCCTACACCCTCAAACCTCCGGGGCACAACCGCAACAACAGAAACCTTTGAGATCAAGGTGTATGAGATAGATGATGTTGAGCGGCTGCAGAAGAGGAAGGACAAAGCAGGGAGCAAGGTGAGGGCGGGGGGCACACACCTGAGCTACACAGCTGCTGTAGGTGAAATGGTGGAGTGGGTCAACAAATTGCAGGGTTGGAGATTTGATCCTTATCTCTTCCTGCCCTTATGTCAACATGTCCTTGAGGAAAAACCTAAATTGCTCCCCATGTATACAAACCCAGGGAACAAAATTAGCACTGTGGACAATAAGTGCCATGCACTAAATGAGAGTGGATGGGGGGCAGAAGGAGAAAAACAAAGAAAGAAGAATTCGGGATAAACTTTCAAGTTAACTGCCACAAGATGCATTGTTATTTGGCAGTCTGCAGGAGAACTGATTTTCTAAAGATTTAGGAAGCAGTGCATCATTCTAGTAAAAGGAACATGTGACATATGAGATGGATGCAGATAACATTACTCACTGATTTGCAACAGAGCTGAACTGAAGCCTAGAGAATAATATAATGGCCAACACATCTTGTCTGCTTGAAGCCAGGATCATCCATATACAGCAGGGTGAAGAAGGGAAGTGAAGTTAGAAGCTAACGGACAAGGTACATTTTATGCAGTTTACTTAACCTTAAAGTGTGAGCATTAAGATACCATTAAGATTAAGAAACCATTAATACAGTAAATACATGCTTAAAAAAACGGGATATTGGAATCCGTCCAGGGTCTGCTGGTATTACTTTCAAAGAAGAACCCAAAATTACAGTGAACCAAAAAACACTTAGTGACGACAAAATAACAGTAAATGCTATTCTGTCATATCTGAATCTAAACAAGATTTTATTGATACCAATACCATTGTCAGTTCTGCTTATAGATCTGATTTGTTGTCAGTTCCCCTTCTTAACGCCTATGTTTCTGTGTGTCCAGGCCATTTCAACATTAACTTAACTGTTTATTATATCTGACTCTGAGTACAGCGTAGAAACAGATTAGAAAAGGCTTACATCTGACTCGGTTCTACAAAAGCTCAAATGCCATGACTTGGAGGTCATTGTTTGGGAATGCATGATTCTCAAGGAAAATATGTCAGTCATATCAGGAAATGATAAACTGAGAATTATGATTCAGATGGACTGGACAATTTTGTACCAGTTCTCAACTTAAACTGGTTCTCAAACTCTACTTCTCGCCTGCCTCATCCAAACAGTGTCACTCACTCCAATTATAGTCATGTTCTAAAACACCTCACTCTTTGAAGCCTAATATCTACCTAATTATTGAATCATTCTTAAAATAGCCACCAATACACTGATTAGAAAGAGTAAACTGAGCTAACAACACCACAATGACTAGAAAATTTAAGTTTCTACTGTAAGAGGTAAGTTGATGCTTTTTGAATAGGAGTGTTTTTGGAGCTGCCACCCAGCGATCCTTGTTTGTTTTGCACTTTAAGGTACTTTGGCTTCAGGTGAAGCGATGGTTGTTGCCGCTTGACATTTGTACGTGCAGCATTCATAGCTTCATTTTGACACACTCTAAAAATATTTAGTTCCCACTGGACTACAGTTATGTAGGAGTCTAGCAAGGGAGCATGTGCAAAAGAGTGAGGAGGAAGAAGAAAGCAGCAAAGGATTGTAAGGATACTCTATATGGTGGTTGGCTGTGGGGGAAAGATGAATGGATGTCTTTAGAAGAGTAAAGAAGAGGGAGAGCAAAATAGCAAGAGGCCTATTGCTCTTGATGCCAGTGACATTGATTTGTTGAATAACGGTTGTGAGACACATTAAAAAGCAATAGGTGTTGAACACTGCTGCTAATGGAGAACCAGAGGAGAAAGCTGGAGTAGACTGAGGCAATGGAAGATAAAGGATCTGTGTTAATGTGTCAGTGTGGAAAGAAACTAACAAGTTTTAAAAAATACAACAGTAAGGATTTTCAGAAAATGAATAACTCAACATTAGCACTCTGTTCTGTATGAACAGTGAACTTTTTAATAAACCTACATATCTACACTTTTTAAAAAAAAAATCATTAGAAATTCTGAAGACTTTGCAGAATCAGATTGCTAAATTCAGAAAATTGTTGCAAATGAATGCATGGGACAGTTTTTTTTTTTCTTTTTGGGTTTCCACTGTTAAACCTTTATGCAATCAGGGAAGGGAGCATTGTGAGCTTTGGGAAAGAGGAATGGAGAGAAAAGCTCGAAATATAGATTTTCCCTGCAGCAGCCTTAAGAAAGCCACTTAACACAACACTGCTCCACTGAAGCTGCTCAGTGTCCGAAGGTGCTCGGCTGCAACCACAGCGGGAGTCGATGAGGTGCGAATGTATGTAATTGTGTGAATGTTAAGCATGCTGCTGCTGAAGGAGACCCACGTGTGTTTCACAGCACACTCCTCTGACAAAATAAAGCTAAATAAAATCCATATCTGTCTGTCTACCCTCTCTGTTTGTGTCAGGAGGTGGTGTATGTCAGTGCCAAGCTTCGTCTGTTGGAACACCGCCAGCAGCGAATCAGTGAAGTCAGAGCCAAGTACCAGTGTCTCAAGAAAGAACTGGAACAAACCAAACAGTTCTTGATGCTGGAGCCACACAAGTGGACCACTGAGTGTAAGTGTGGTACTCTGACACATCAGGGAATATATGTGTGTGTGAAAGAGGACAGGAGGTTCTCAACTGGTTAGAAAAGGATTTTAGCAGAGGATTCTTTGGGAAAAAAATACTTTCTTTTAAGTTATCGTGCATATTTGACTGTTTTTTGGTGTTATTCTATTTTTCTTATTATCAGCAAATAAAGTCATTTTAGAGGATGAAAACTAACACCCTTGGTTACATGACTGCTGGTTCATTCTTAAGACAAACACAACCCAGGTTCCGCTAAAAATGTTAATCATTCATGAACCCTTTCATGCATGGTAGTCACTACAGTGAACAGCTATTCAGAAGTCATTTGCTTCTCACTATGCATGTGTTTTTTTGCTATAGTGGCAAAAAGTGGAAAAAATCTTGACCGAAGATGTCATAATTCATGCATGAAAGGGTGAAAATGACTGGGGACTGTAGTTTTTTTTTTGTCAGTTTTACTCAAATAGAAATAAAAAATGCATTTGCTGAGAATGATTTCCTCCTGCAGATTGACAAATTCGATGAGGTAGTGAATAACACTGCAAAACTGCACGCAGGGTAAATACAAATACTGTCACCCAGCTAACATAAACAATACATCAACATACCCGATCGTGTAACCATGACAGAAATGCTGGGGTCTCCAGTGATCCTCTTGGCTCTTATTCTACATTGTTTGATGAAGATTGGGGAAGGTGGTCTTGATGGTTCTCTCATCTGAGCAGACCACCCAAGAGCCAAGTGGTCCTGCTTGATGTAGCTCCCCATCCAGGTGGTGATACTCCCACTCAGCATGCTCTCTATAATGCAGGTGTAGAAGTTCCTGAGCACCCTGAGTGGGAGTTTAAAGTCCCTTAGTCATCTGAGATGGTATAGGTGCTGATGGGCTTTCTTCACCAGGGAGTTAATGTGACAGGACAATGACAGGTCCTGTGTGATGTAAGCACAGAGGTTTTTGAAGTTATCCACCCTCTCCACCTGGGGCCCATTTATGCTGACAGATTGGAAGCTCCTCTGCCTCCTGCTGTAAGACCAAGGAGCTCATAGTGGACATATGACAGTCCATTAGGTGGTTGATATCAGACCAGTAGGCAATCTCATCATTGTTTGAGATCCAACTCACTAAAGTAAAGTTTGCTGTGTCGTCAGCAAACTTTACTATGATGTTGGAGTCTGAGGTGGGCACACGGTCACAGGTGTAAAGAGAGAGATGATTAACTCATCATTGGCCTTCTTTATTTATAGAAGTATTTTAACAAGAAAATCTAGACTATAACCAGCATTGCCTTTTTAATTATTGCTGATACTCAAACACAAACTACATTTAATAATGCTTTATCAAGGCATGATGTATTTTCTCTATCTTTCTATTTATATCCAGTTGAGCTGCAGCAGGCCTATGAAGTGGACTCACTGGAGTATTTGGAGGCTCTGGAAACAGTGACAGACAAACTGGAGACCAGAGTCAACTTCTGCAAAGCCCATCTTATGATGATTACCTGCTTTGATGTGTCCTCAAAGCATCGGTAGACAGATGGAGGGACGGAGAGCTGGAGGACGGAGATGTGGACTCAATTTGACGTTGATGTTTAGGCCCTTTGCCCCCTGACTAATCAAACACATTTAGAAAATCTCTCTTTAACTAAAACTGGATAGTTGGAACGACGGACACAGGGATGGACTGACCACACGATCCTGCATGTTATTCCTATGTCTCATCGGGATGTGAGTAGAAAGATGAAGATGTACGGAGAGAAACTGACAGAAAAACTGAGAGACAAACTTGTAAATTTTTGTTTTGGGGCTTGGAAACAACCTCAGAAACAGACATTAAATATTAAAATGGACAGGCTACTTTGAGTCAGAACAAATATGGCTGCCTAAATAGTGTATGTGAGTTTAAAAATAAATATCAAACCAAGTGACCAGAGAACAAAATAATTTGACTGCAGAGACACCTCTGAGATTGAGTTGAACATTAAAGAATGTACCAAGAGTGAACGAGGTGGGAGCTGAACAAAAACTGCCATTTTTTAACCCGAGAAAGACAAAAAAGAGGTGCAAAAGAAGAGAAGAACAATTTCACATCTCCCATCATTTTTGGAAGAACATTTTTTAGAGTTTACATGGTTAAAAGCCTTTGGCGGTAAATACAGAGTGCTGACTACAGAATGGCCTGGTATTGTTGTGCAGAAAATAAAAGAGACTACCCAAGAGAACGACAAAAGGACAAAAGAAATGATTTAGAAGTGCCTTGTGAACATTTCAACAATACCAAGACCGATTCTCCTTCTGTCTGAATTTGTGTACATGCAGTAAGTATGGTGCTAGCATAGAAAAAAATCCCAAAAAAGATCAGTGTCCTTGGAAACTCTTTTAATTTTTTAGTCTTTTCTAAATGTGATGTTTTACTGTGGGTCAGTGTTTCACTATATGATAAACTAATAATGTGTGTTTCAATGTATGGTCTTTGGTACATTGATGAGAGATCAGAGAAACTAAAAAAAGTTAAAAAGTGGACCTGTTATGCTCATTCCTAGCTCTATATTTTTATTCTGCTGGAGTCACTCTGCATGATTCACAGCTCAAAATAATCCTTATTTATCCTATACTGGGCCTCAGCGAAGCCTTTCAGTTCATCCTCTGTGTGAAACACACTGTTTCCTTTTCCTTATTGCCAACTTTCTCCTGATTGGCTGCCCGTTTCAAATAGAAGGACTGAACAACAGGTGGGCGGCTGCATGCCTGAGATGATCGTATTAGGGATATTTGTATCATTTTACATCATAAAGATTCATTATGAAATGGATCTTGAGCTTTCAGCCCACAGGGATTACTTACACATTTGATTACTTACACATTCGATGACCTCATTATCTGAATGGCCGCGTTTAATCTGAGCATCCACCACCGTAACAGTGGATGTATGACAGAAAATAAGGAAAAGCATAATAGGTCCTCTTTAAAGGAAAACCTACAGACTGACATAATTAAACTGTTGGAAGGACCAAAAATCTAAACTGAAAAGAATACATGATTTTTTTTTTCTCCCAGGACACAAGGTTATGTGTGCTTAAACAAAAACACTGAATCTAGTTTCTTGTGGTGGTGTTTTTTTTTTTTTGTTTGTTTGTTTTTTTAAACATTGACTTTACTCACAAACGGAGCACATTTGACTTTTGACCCTCTGGGGCATTCATACACGATGTTTCCCCTAATACAGATTTTTAATGTTCACAAAGTTATAAAATGTCAGACAGTAGTGGAGATGAAATTTTTTCTCTCTGATCCGGTGTTAAATACAACCATCGACTGACTGCCTGCCTGCCTGCCTGCCTGACAGGCAGTCTGTCTGTTATTTGTATCTGTGTTGTTCTGCTCTATTCTAACAGAAACTGAATGATTTGTCAATGTGTGTGTTTTATAATAAGGTATCCTTTTTTATTTGAATGCAACGGGACCATGTAGAGACTATGTATGATAGCAGATGATAGTAAGATAATACAAATGCATCTGAAGAGATATTTATAAATACATTGTGAGGAACACACAGGTGCCGAATAAATCCATTGATATAATGTGTTTAAATTTCATTTTAATGGAACAAAGTAGTGGATTTAGGCTGGCAATACTTTGGGACTATAATTATGGGCTGTTTAAATAGTTCCAGTATCCTTATCATTGTAAAGGCACAATTAAAAGGAATTAAAGAAACTTCATTAAATAGAGTGAAGACCAGTTTAAAAGGCATAGATCTCTGCCTGGTTCCACTTTTTGGATGGACAGCAACTCTTAAGATTTGTTAGTATTATTATCTATGGTGCTTGAGATGCTTATGATCTAAATGTTTGTACAAATATAAATATATGAAAAGAACCCAATTCCCTCCGACATACAAAACAATACCCTTCAAGTGCTTCTTCTACATCGCTGTCATCATGTCTATTGTCAGTATTAGCACACTCTCCTCTGGCTTTGCCCGACAAGCAGAGAGCATTCTGGAAGATTGACTTAAGAGCAGTGAAAATGATGTCACTGTATTGGTATAATTTGTCAAAAGCGTTGCAGTGCTAAATTTGTCTCTCTGCTAACAGCACAAACTCAGACTCTGCTTTCACAGAAACAGAAAATACACTTAATTCTGTGAAGTTTTGATCTTCACATGGCTCTGAATAAAGCAACAGCTAATAATTTCATGTAGTGTACACTGGCAGGGATGGCCATGACATAATCTAGCGAGAAATTACCCCTAAGACCAAGACGCTTTTGAGAAAATGAAGAGTGGTTTTTTTTTGTTGTTTTTTTTTTAAACCAGAGGCATATCTGATCATTTCCTGTTTTTATCCCCATGTTAATCGTGCAAGTCATGAATGAAAGTTTATTTATTTGAGTCGCTAATTAATGTTCTTATTTATGTACACCTTATGATCTTAAAAAGTTACTATGCATTTATAAAAAAAGAAAAATAACTGTACATACTTTGCTGAGCCCATGTCATATATAAATATATATACTGTGCACATATATGCGGTCATTTTTATTTTAGATATTTTTTCTTTGTTGATTTCATTTGCTCCTGTTGTTCCTCTCAAGGATTTTTTTAATGGCTTTGGGTTTCCTAAACATTCACATCCTGGTTAGTTATGTTGCTCCAGAACAACAGAATTATTAGTTGATTAAATGCAAACCAGAAGCTTTCCAGTGTGAAGACAGCTGTGTTGTTTTAAGAGAAATGTCCGTGTCTTCTACAGTATGAACTGCAGCCCTGTGTAATTAGCAGTGAGTGTTTTGGGAAATCTAACCTCTAAATGAGCTAAAGGCTTGTACTGAACTGTCCTGTTTTAAGATGCTATGTGGGAGGTTTCTTCCTTGATATGTTACTGCTCTAATGGGATCGCTTTAGAATTCTAGCAATAATCAAAAACCTAATGAGGTTTTTGTGTTCCCACATTATTTATAGCTAACAGAATAGTCCAAGAGAAGTATGCAGGGTGTTTTAAATCAAATTACTCACCAAATTACATCCGTAAAGTCAGCCAGTAGGGCAAACAAAAACAACACATGGTGTATGGAATAAATTGACACATATGCTGTGCTGTTGCATATTTTGTGGACACATTAAAGAATTATAATGTGCTATCTGGAAATCTGACACATGGCATCTTAAGGAGTACTGTGTGTTTAAGGCTGGGTCAGACCACATTTACCAAAAACAGATGTTATCATTAGCATTAAGAGTCACTGCTCTGCTCAGTTGTGAGACACTGCGTCAGTTGTTGGAAAATCTCCAAATAACTAATTAAAGGCATTTTTTTCTGTTCTAGACTTTTAATAAAATGCAAGTTGTGAGTGATCTCCTTGCTAAATAGCCTTGGTAATTCTCATACAAAACAACACATTATCAGTGCAAATTGGGAAAAAAATGATGTGCAGGATTCTCACTGTGTATGTGTTGTTTTCATGACTCAAGCTCATACTGTGCTCTGCAGATTTACAGTTTTTGTGAAATCTGGTCTGACACATTGTAATGACAGAAGATGGAAGGATGTAAATAAAGGAATGTATTGAAAGAGTTTCACACCTGATGCTTCATTTTCAAGGCTCTGGCCAGATGCTGTTCCAGTCCTGATGAACTATACCTCTTTTGCATTTTGACTCAAACTCATCAGAAATTTAAATGGTGCAATAAAGCTGGCAGGCTGCTGATGTACCATGAAAGTCTGCTGCACTTTGCCACATTGGGCTGTTAAATGCACATAAACAAGAATAGGAAAACTCAAGAATATTTAGAATGTTTAGTTTCCAGTGCATGTGTAAATGTGGACCTTCAGTACCCTGTAGGCAGCTTTCCCTGTGACATAATGCCCTGTTGAGCCCGCTTTGATCATCAATGCACAGCAGGGAACAGGAAGGAGGAGAGGGCAGGAACGGGAGCGAGGAGAAATAATAGATTAGAGACGAGTGAAGAAAAAAGGTAGTGAAGGGGAAATGTAAGGGGAAAAGGACACAAGTGAAGAAGAAGAACGGGAGTACAGAATTACTTTTTGTGTGAGAAGAGAGAGATGACAACTGGAAGAGCCAAAACAGTACAAGAGAAATAAGGTGGGTGAGATTATTGAAGTCTTTGAATATTAGATTACACTGAACTGAATTTGAAAAGCATAGCAAAAGAAGGATCCCTTTGGGTGATTTGTGACTAGTAATATGGGATAACTGCTCATCACGAGTCCTTTCTCATCATTTCTGATAACCTTGCCATTTTTTTTTTTTTGCCCACAATGGCGAGACATTACATACATTAATTTTCGAGCAAACAAGTTTGTAGCAGCAAACAACAGCAAATCAATTTGGTTTTTAGACAAGCTGTTACCTTTTTAAAAAAAATTAACAGTAAATATGAAGAACAATCAGCTGTCTCAAGAAAGAAGTTTGGAAATAACTCAGCTAATTATAATACATTTAAATTAAATCAAAACATCTGGAACACCTGTAAAACAAGACAAAGAGAATAATCACAAAACACTAAGTACAGCTGAGGCTTACAGGAATTTTGTCATGAAGCAAAGCAGTTAACTACATGTAAGTCAAGGGATCATCAAATGAGATAAGAACAGTTGTACAAAGCTGTTAGATACTCCTAGTACACCTGATGATACAAAAGCTTGTAAAACCACTTTTAGCAGCAATAACTGGAAGTAATTGTTATCTGTATGACTTTTTGTCAGTGTCTCATTGTGAAGGAATTTTGGCCCACTCTTCTTTACAACGTTGCTTCAGTTCATTGAGGTTTGAGTGCATTTGTTTATGCACAGTTATCTTAAGGTCTTGCCCCAGCATTTTATGGGTTGAGGTGTAGACTTTGACCAGGTCATTGCAACACCTTGATTCTTTTCTTTTTCAGCCATTCTGTTGTACATTTGCTGGTGTGATCATTCCTGTTGCATGACCCAATTTCACCCAAACTTTAGCTGTTGGACAGATGGCTGCACATAGAATACTTTGGTATACAGAGGAGCTCATGCTCGGTCGACTCAATGACTGCAGGGTGCCCAGGTCCTGTGGCTGCAAAACAAGCCCAAATCATCACGCCTCCACCATCGTGTTTAATAGTTGCTGATATGCTGTGTTTGGGTTTTCTCCAAACATGGCGCTGTGCATTATGGCCAAACATCTCCACTTTGGTCTTGTCTGTCCAACGGACATATTCCAGAAGTCTTGTGGTTTGTTCAGATGCAACTTTGCAAACCTAAGCTATGCTGGCATGGTCTTTTCAGAGAGAAGAGGCTTTCTCCTGGCAACTTTTCCAAACAAGCCATACTTGTTCAGTCTTCTTTTAATTGTACTGTCATGAACTTTAACATTTAACATGCTAACTGAGGCCTGTAGAATCTAGAAGATGTAGCTCTTGTTTTTTTGGGTTTTTTTGCAATTTCTCTGAGCATTGTACGGTCTGATCTCGGGGTGAATTTGCTGGGACATCCACTCCTGGGAAGAATGTGGCATTGTGTTAATTCACACCTGAAGACCAGCAAACTGCCAAAATGTCTGCTTTTATAGAGGTGGTCACACTTGTTGATGATCAATTAAGTAACAGCACCAGGCTCCTACTTACTCCTATGGAAGCAGTATGGGTGCACTTGTTTTTTCACAGGACTGCACAGAGTCTTGTGGGAACTCCTTTTCACATGACTGTACAATATTTCACAACAATCCATATATCCTAAGAAATTGGGAAGGGAAGTTCTGGATGCTAGAGTGATGTCTCTAGTGTGGCTAAAAATCCTCACAAAGCAACTGTCCAACTTTCAGTCAACTTGCACAGTAAAAGTTTGTCTTGAGGTAACTGCAGTGATGGCAGTTACTGTTCAGCTCAACAATCCTTTGGCTTAAGAGCCTGCTCTGATTGTGAAGAAGCCTCTGCATTCTCATTCCCACAGCCTCAAATATTGTGTTTTGGCAAAGCTGCCACACACAGTCTGTCACTACCAACTTGTCACATGTGGACACTTTTAGAGGACCCCTTGGTCTTTCATCTAAACACCCTGGGTAAGCATCATTTTACTTCAGGGTTAATGCTGTGAAGGAGCATATTTTTACCAAAACCACAATCTTTTCCTTAACCCAACCTAGTACTTTTTTATTACCTCAATCTAATCAAATAAAAGTGAGTAAAAGCAAAAGCAATAAAAAAAACAAACAAATCAGTGATTGGAAACCAAGCAAAGCAATGTCCAAAACGGGACACAAACCATGCTCTTCTGGCAGACAAACTTCTGACTCTTTTGTTGCTTGTACCTTTAAGAAAAGCTACAGTATAGAGAAGAGAGTTATAAAGAGGGAAAGAGAGAGGAAGTGAATGATAGCAGATAGAGAATAAGGTGACAGTAAAGGTGAGGTGGTGCAGGGGGAGGAGCAGAGACATGGAGAGCATCTCTGAAATGAGAATGAAAATGTGAAAATTGAAAATGGGGCTGAGTAAATGGCAGAAGGGTGAATGAATGAAGGTGGTGAAAAAGAAAAAAAAAACAGTTGGGGTCCTTTTTTTGATCTGGTCCAGCTGCCTGCAGAGACACGCAGTGAAAGAGAAAGATGAGACTCCAACAAATTGAGAATTTCATTTGAAAGCCTTTGGAGAGTGAGAGAGATATAAATGGGGATGAGAGACATTGAGTGACATTGAGAGGGAGAGACAGAGGGTTATAGCTAAGAAACAGTAGATCTCATTTGATGGACTATATAAGGGGAAAGGGAGAGAGCAAAGGACTGAAAGCAACAAAGCCAATGAAATGAGTAATGTAGGTAGGAACAGTACAGCAGCACAGACGCTCCCATAAACCATTCAGTTCACAAGTATCATTCAGTCTTTTTAAACACAATAAACTTACACCTTTTCTCTTTTCTTTCAAACTGGGAGAAATAATTTATTGCTTCCTGGTTTCTATAATTATTGATGCTAATTACAAAAAATATTTTGATTAAAAAAAAATATTAAGATGAATTTTCGTCTGCAGGACTGAGAAAGCAAAAGATGTCAGAAAGGCACCTACTCATGCACACACACACCCCTCAGGACATGCTGTCATCAGTTTGCATATGGCAGAATTTTGGGATTAACGTCGGAAGTGTGTGTGTGCGAGAGAGAGAGAGAAAGACGCAGACACACTCTGGGCTCATACACTCACAAAGACACCAAAAACCAGGGATTAAAATAGGAAGTGTGTGTGATAGATATGTACAGAAGATGATGGATGTGGCTGACTTTACTAAACCAACACACACACACACACAGAGGGCCCTGGGATCACTCATCACGATGGAATCTACAGATTACAGAGGAGACAGGGGCCAGCAGGGGCTTCCCTCCCTCCGCTTCTTCCTCTCTGTTTCTCACACATCGACAGGATGGAGAAACTTCAGCATTAATAGGATAGGATTAATTGCACTGTGTGTTCATAAACCTAATTTAAACAGAGGATAATAGGCTGGCTATGGAGCAAACCAAAACTGCAGAAATATCCCAAGTTTTTATGGAATTCTAGGAAAAGCAGGTTCTCGGATACCATTAATAAGATGTTTTATGGATAGATTTTATGAAGGAGATGAATATAAAACTGAACCAAACCAAAGCTTAAAAAAAGGTTTATTTGCCATTGCAAAACTATAAAGAGGAGCCAGAGGTGTTGTTGGAGCTGTTTTAAACAACAATTTCATCACTCTGAGACAATAAAGGCCAGATATGTATGAAAATAAATGTCATAAATCTATGGATTCAGGTTGATGAATAGAACATAAGACAGTGAAATCAATTACATGAAGAAGTGGCTTATGTCTGTGTCTTAATGTCTGCTGGATGACTGATGATTCATCTCACTGTGACATTCCTCCATCTTCATCGTTAGGTCAGTTGTCAAAGGGTGATCTTCACCATGGGTGAACTTTATGATTTTATAGGCCTGCAACGGGAGAAATAAGCATAATTAGCTTTCTTCCCTGCCACTGCTAGAACAATGTGGTATGGTATGGTGGTGTAAAGTAGTGGAAACTGGATCATCACATAATGCTACACAATCTGATTTACAAAGGAAACTATTTTCATGTAATTTTACTTACGGAGTCCATAGTTTATAGAATATTATAAAACAAACCCAAGATGTGTTTACAACCTCTCTGATCATCTCTTTTGTTACACGTCTCAAGCGCTTGAAATGAAGGCAACTGGACTTCTTTTTCGATTCATGAAAGGAGTCCTGTTGCCTTCATTTCAAGTGCTTAAAAGTACCATGGCCTGGATGACTGAGAACCTACACAGACTTGTCTCCAGATGTTTACAATTAACTAATAATATCACAACCAATAAAATAATAATGGAAATCTTGGAAAAAGTACAACAGTAAAACTGTACTTTTCCTGTTAAAATTTCTTGGTTGATATTTAATCCTTCAAACCTGTTTGAATGTGTCCAAAGCATCTTCGATGTGTTCCAGGTAATGCTGCAGCTTTCCGACTCTCATCAGCTGGACCCCGTGAACTGGATGGGGATCAGGGTAGTACTGTCTTTAGGAAGAACAGAGAGCAGGGGATTCTGTTAGCTTGGCGATTAGATTTCACCACACCATAACTCTACACAGTTCTATTGCTGTTCTCACTTCTTTCATGGTGTTGTTCTTCTGGTGTCATTTGTACTGTAATTCTCATTCGCATTTATTCTCCCTTCTCATTCACTTTTTGCTGAAAAATACTGCAAACTGCTCTTACAGGAGCTGTTAATGCTTCTTCTTATGCAAAAATGTCTGCAATACCAAACAGAGAATTAGTATTCATAAAACAGCTCTGCCACTGGATGTGCATGGTTGGTTGGGTTAAATCAACAGCATTGTCCTGTGTAAGAAACCCAGAGGGACATGTTCACAAGCCCTTTGCCAGTTTATATAAAACATGTACACTGGATGTGCAAACTCACATGGCTCTTCCAATATCCGTGCAAAAGTAAATAACTGGTTCACTGTTGCCCAATCAGGATAAAGTTCACATTATGCCTCCTAGATCCCAGGTTCATCAATCATCCCCAATCTCCTGTCTAGCACCTCAGCATTAATTTTCCCAAGGAAGCTAAGCAGTGTGGTGCCCAGTCTCTGGTTATACTTATAAATGGAAATCTTAACTACACACAGTGAAACTGAAATGGAAGCTGGGTTACTTTAGTATACATGTTTGTATGCTATAGTATTCCATGTGTAAGAGCAACTACTACACTCTTAAGCCAGTTAAAGGAAATAATCCACGACATGATAAAGTTAAATCACCTTCACTTTTCAACAGAGCGATACACGACATACCATTAAGGGTTTGCTTCAATTCATCAGTTTGCTCTCTAAAGTCTGAGGCAATCCGCTGACATTCACAGCATGGACCCAAACAAGACTGATAAACAAGACTAATAAAATCTGCTTTTTCTGTTAGTGTCTGAGCGCATGTGTAATGCATAAACAAGCGGGCACGAGTGAGAATATTCAGAGTTTGTACAAGTGTGCAGTATGCATGCCTCCATGTTTATACCTACTTGAATGTGTAGGTGTGACTACATGTGCCTGTGTTTTTGCATGCTTGTGTGTCAGAGTATCTACTTCTTTACTCTATTTGGCATGCCAGCTTCTTTTCTGAATTAATTTCCATTTCTAGTTTTACAACTTTAACAGAAATTTTCACCATCCGTCAAGACATACATGTGCAGGCATACACACAAAAACAATCACAGAAACGTGACAAACACTACATATACTCCCATGATAAATGTATAAAAAGACCACAAACTCACTGAAAACTGAAAATGCAGTGACACAAATGCAGCCTAGATGCACAACTTCCACACCCGTAGAGAGTAATGCATTAAAAGTTGTGTGTTAACATAATCACACTACATTTGTCTAAAGACCAAAACAGCCTAACTGAGGACGCAAATGCATGACTCCAGAAACAAGACAAAGGTTTGTAAGTAAGGTCCGGTCACAGAAGATCAGTCTGACAGGATAAACAAAACAAGAGGGAGCTGGCAGAGGGAAAAAACAAAACAAAACAGGAGAACAGTGTCAGATACATGGGAAGACTAACACAAAAAGGATACCAGAACACTTAACATGTAGTATGAAAATGATCTGGCACAGAAAGAGAGGGAGACATACAGTGGGGGGGGGACAATTATGCAAAGGTGCAACACAACAGGGCGGGTTAGGGAGGAAACACAGGAGGGCAGGAAGTGAAAGATCTGAAACAAGAGGATAAGTACAAAATAAAGACAGGAAAAAATAGATGAACATTAACATAGCTTATGAGCTGGGATAGGCCCTCAAAACTTGTCTGTTACATATTACCTTACTATTCCTAAACGCAGTAATAACATAACAATTACTACTTTTAAAATTGAGCCAGTATAGCCTACTGGCAGTGCCACCTTTGTTCTCATGCACCCCTTTTTCACCAGCACGGCGTGACAGGTTTGAGAGCCGATAATGATGTAGATTTGCTAACTGAAACTGCGGTAATTTCTGTGAGAAAAAGATAATGGCACACAGAATCTGTGGCCTTCATCTGCCAATCATTGGTGAATTTCTTGAGGTAAAGTCATATAGCCACTGATGCCAGTCGTTCCAGGTTTGGACCCAGCATTTTCTTGTGCAGGTGCTGGTGGAAATACATACAACCGGTTCTAGATTGGGCATTGGCATGGTTTATTGGAGCATTGAAAAGGAGTATTAGACAAGCAACTAAGCCTTGTTCATGGTACATTTTCCTGTGAAGAGCTCTCTGGTCTGGTTTTCACCAAGTTTGCTGTCAGCTTTGTGGTACTGCTTTATTAAATAGCATGAAGAAGATCTTGTGCATGTCCCCCACAGTAGGACAGAGATTTGTGCTGATATATGGGAAATGTAAGGGTTAGTATTATATTGTTCACTGGAAGTTATGGGACAACACATCTCAGGTGATGCTGCAGTATAATGCAAAAGTATTGCCAAAAAAAAAAACTGTAAAAAATTACTTTCTAAAGAGAGTAGATTAGTAATAACGAGTAATGTGCAATTTGATACGTTGTTGTTGCACAGATACAAATACACACAGCCAAGCAGACACAAATTGTCGCCTTTCAGTCCTTCTTTCCCTAGAAGTGAATGTTCCAGTGACAGAAAATGACACAGTTTATTAGTGGTGACAGATTCAGAACTGCCACCAGCCCAATCAATGATTTTGACAGAGAGAGACTCCCACAATTCTCAGAATACACACACACACACACACACACACACACACACACACACACACACACACACACACACACACACACACACACAAACACACAAAACAGTTATGTATCCATGACTTCTGAAGACATTACACTGACATTTATTTTCTGGAGATCTAACCTTAACCATAAGTACTACCTTCCTAATTCTAACCCTGAGTTTAAACTGACCTCTAACCTTAAAATATGTCATATAAATGTAATGATTTACCATATGGTGTCCCCCACCCCAATCCCTGTCCATAGTAAAGACACATCACCATAATGTGAATGTGTAAAAAGATTTAAGTCCCAACAACATGAGTAATACTTGAACACATAAACAGAAGGGACATGCACGCGTACTCACACTCAAGCACTCAAGCACACAAGACAGTCAATATTATCAGACAGAAGAGTCATCCAAGGTATATTGGCTGATTTGTTACACAGCTCTGGCTCTCATCAGCTTGCTACCCAAAACAAACAATATTAAGAAGATTCACCCATGACCAAGGCTAAATGGGTTTCACCAAGACCTTGCACAGCTCAACAGGTTTAGCATACAGAATCGAAATCCATTTATTTAGAGTTTGAGTAGTCTGAGTGGTAACAATCAAATGGCAGGAATAAACTAACAAAATAAAGAGGGAAACTATGTGGCTCCATAGTGCAGTGGTTGACACATTTGCCTAACATGTAAAAGATCTGCAATTCAAGACCAGAAGAAGACACAAATCCCAGAGAGGGTTGCATCAGGAAGTGTATCTGACATTAAAAATCTGCCAAATCAGACATGTGGATCCATCTGCTGTGGCCACCCCATGTCAAAGCAACTGAAAGAAGCCCAACAATGAGGCAAAATCTGCAAAATCTAGGCTAACAATGAAACTATGCTGCACAAAAATGTTGTTATGTTGCCATTGCTGTGAAAGTTCCAAAAAAAGACCCAGTACTTTTAAGTACACACATTCACATTGTCTTGCTTATCGAAACACTCATATTTGCAATGTGAGGCAAATGTGTTTTTGCAGTGATGATTTTATTTAATGTTTCTTATGAATATTTATGACTGGATAGCTGTAAGTACTAATCTTTGTTCCTTCAAGTAAGTGGTCAAACTGTCAAGGAAAGGCAGCTTCACACAAAAAATAGACATTGAGCAGTCTCACAAAATATTTGTAAAAACAGTGAGTAGAAGAATACTGCTCAAGTGAGGTATTTCTGTCTGTCCATGTAACACGTTTTCATTTGTTCAGCATCTCCCGTAACATTTTGGGACATTAAGATTTAAAAGGTCTGGTTAGAGTTATGGTGGTTATGTTTTTGTTAATGTTTTACTTTTATTATGATTTTTACAGGCTATAAAGTAAAAGAAGTAAATGGGAACAAGTGCACAGGTCACTGATATGGCAGTTTCTGAAGTATTGCCTTCATCAAGCACTGGCAGGTAGCCTTGTTAGTATTTAAATTTAGTTATTGTAATGGAGATTTTATTGCACATGACTGATGAAACTGCACCTATTTTCTCTCCTAAGACTGAACACAACATTCAGAAAAGGAAGGGGGAGGAATCAATTAACACCAGCCCCAGGTGTAATAAACGCACACAGACATAATCTCAACAGACTACAGTGTCCACAATATAACACAAAGAACAGGGGCTCCAAAGACTCAAGAGAGCTCAATCACCGGGGGATTTGACTCCTGAATATTGTATTGCACTGTTAACGTTACTGTAATGATTCTAATTATAATATGTGCCAGACTGAGCTGAAAGAACAGAGCTGGTTATCAGTACCGAATTAATGACATTTATTGGAAGAATTGAGAGAGAAACAGATTAGGTGCAGCGTGGTGGGGTTGGATAGTGAAAAGAGAGACACAGAGCAGTTTAGAAACAGATATTAAGTAAAAGAGAGATAAAAGAGTGAAATACATCCATTCAGTGAAAGGCAGACTTAAGACTTAAGACGGGGACAGACTCTGCGTGTTAAATGTTTAGCTGTTCACCGGCCTCCTTTATTAATAATGATACTTTCAATAAATGCAGCCAGTTTGTAGCTTTGGAAGCCAGGCTCAATGAATTGAAGACTCGGCTCAGCACCATCGAAAATCCTGTAGCTAGCCAGGCCCCTGTAGCCGGTGCGGGCAAAGGTAGCTTAGCTCCAACTAGCTCTCCCCCAGCAGGGCCCGAGCAGCCGGGGAATCAGGCCGCCTGGGTGACGGTGAGGAGGAAGCATAGTCCGAAACAAAAGCTCCCGGTACACCACCAACCCCTTGACGTTTCAAATCAATTTTCTCCACTCAGCGACACACCCGCTGAGGAAAAAACTCTGGTTATTGGTGACTTCATTCTCAGAAATGTGAAGCTAGTGACTCCAGCGACCATAGTTGATTGTATTCCAGGGGCCAGAGCAGGCGACACTGAAGAAAATTTAAAACTGCTGGCTAAGGATAAGTGTAGATTTGGTAAGACTGTAATTCATGTCGGCAGTAACGACACCTGGTTACACCAGTCGGAGTAAGTTAATATTGAGTTAATATTGAGTCTGTGTCTAATTTTGCCAAAACAATGTCGGTCTCTGTAGTTTTCTCTGGTCCCCTCCCTAATCGGACCAGTAGTGACATGTTTAGCCGCATGTTCTCTCTAAATCGCTGTCTGTCTGAGTGGTGACCAGACAGACCACCAAAAAATAAACCAAAAATCAGCAAAAAACTATTTAAGAACAAAAATTTCCAAAGAAAGAACAGTGTAACATCTTCAACTGCACTAAAGAGTAAAACAGTTAAATGTGGATTATTAAACATTAGGTCTCTCTCTTCTAAGTCCCTGTTAGTAAATGATTTGATAATTGATCAGCATATTGATTTATTCTGCCTTAGAGAAACTTGGTTACAGCAGGATGAAAATGTTAGTTTAAATGAATCAACACCCTCGAGTCATACTAACTGTCAGAATCCTCAAAGCACAGGCCGCAGAGGAGGAGTAGCGGCAATTTTCCACTCCAGCTTACTAATCAAAGACCCGGACAGAGTTTTAATTTTAATTCATTTGAA
>VUQI01039814.1:0-14501 GCA_015106735.1 Paratilapia polleni | reverse complement strand
TCAGACTGTGCAATGCTCAGAGAAACTGCAAAAAAGCCTCTTCACAATAAAAAAAAAAAATATGGCAGCACAGCTTAGGTTTGCAAAGTTGCATCTAAACAAACCACAAAACATCTGGAACAATGTCCTTTGGACAGACAAGACCAAAGTGGAGATGCTTGGCCATAATCCACACCACCACATCTGGAGTTAACCAAACACAACATATCAGCGCATATACTTCATACCAACTGTCAAGCACGGTGGTGGAGGGGTGATGATTTGGGCTTGTATTGCAGCCACTGGACCTGGACACCTTACAGTCACTGAGTCAACCATGAACTCCTCTGTATACCAAAATATTCTAGAGTCAAATGTGAGGTCATCTGTCTGAAAGCTAAAGCTTGGCTGAAATTGGGTCATGTAACAGGACAATGATCCAAGCTCAGCAGCAAATCTACAACAGTATGGCTGAAAAAAGAATCAAGGTGTTGCAATGGCCCAGTCAAAGTCCAGAACTCAGCCTGACTGAAATGCAGTGGTCGGACCTTAAGAGAGCTGTGCATAAACAAATGCCAACAAACTTCAATGAACTGAAGCAATGTTGTAAAGACGAGTGCATCAAAATTCCTCCACGATGATGTAAGAGGCTGATAGTCATACAGAGAACTATTACTTCAAGTTATTGCTGCTAATGGTGGTTCTACATGCTATTGAATCATGGGGTGTGCTTAGTTTTTCCACACTCTGCTTCTGCAGTTTGACTTAATTTTTGTTAAATAAATAATAACAGGGTGTAATATGTTGTGTTGCTCTTGTTGTTGTTCATCTAAGGTTAAATATGCCTAATTTTAGAACCTTGTAAGGGCCAGATGATTTTTTAATGTCTTCTTAGTAAAACCTTACAACTGAAAGAGGGTGTACTTTGTTTTTCACGAGTGTATTCTAGTTAGCTCACTTAACTATTAATCCAGTAAAAGACATTTTGGCTACTCGTGGATATCAAACATATCAACGGTACCCATTAAAGTATAGAGTGATTCTTCTCTGTAAATATCCAAAAAGCATTTTACATTGTTTTAGCTTTGTTATATATTTGTTTGACCTTCTACTCATGATAGCAACCATATCTTTGATCCATATCAAAAATAACTTGTAGATTGCCATTAAATTAGATCTCAGGTCCCAAAGGTGGTTCTGGCACCTCAACCAGGTCAACGGTTTCTTTTATTCAATGACACAGTTCAACATCTAGCTACTACATAGATTAGATTTACAGAATATACAGACATTCATGATCCTCTCAGGGTGAAATGTAGTGATTCCTTAACTTTTGCACTAACGCTATAATCAAGTCATGATTGTATTTTGCCCAGTAATTGTGACTAATGGCACTTTGATTAGAAGGGATCGAGAGAACTGATATAGTTTTAGATTTTTTTTTTTTTTACATGTTTCAAATATAGTAAAATGCCTTTCATTAAGTTTTAGGGATGTCACAGCACCATGAGCCACTTCACTGAAACAAGCAGCAGCAGAGACTTTTGACCACCACAAATGCCTGCCTTTTATACACACATGTAAATTACAGCTTTGGTTTGGGGTTTTAAATCCTTTACCAACCAATCAGCATGCATTAGAAGAATGTTGTATTTTTATAGGCAAAACTGGTAACAGTAAGAAAAGGGACATAAGTTTGGTTTTATTTCAGCATATAATCCATTATTTTTGGAAAAGCTGAAATAATTGGGGGCTTTTTTTGTCTGTAAGTAAATATTTAAGCCATTTAACGCCACTCGCTTTTATTCTTTATTATCTCACAAGTGCCCTCTGTTGCGACCCCAAATTGGCAATTTCTCTACAGTGGCATTAATAAGTAGTTGAATGGCTCCGTACATCAGCTCTAGTAATACTTTACATTTAGAGAGCACTGCAAAATGGCAAACCCATTATATTTAGGTCCGTAATTATTTGGACAATGAAACATATTCTGTAATTTTGCCTCTGTACACCACCACAGTGGTTACTGTGGTTTACTGACCATTGCCGAATATTCCATTTCTTTGCCTTGAGAAACTCTTGGGTTGTTTTGCAGTATACAGAAGCACTTTTTTATGTAGACCCTCATGCAGTTCATTTTTAAAGTGTTTGTTTTTGCAGTCTTCCTGTTTGTTCAGCAAAACAAGTATGAAGACAGAGAGAGAGAGAGTAGTGCAGGGGTGCACAGAGGACCGAATCCAGGTGATATTTAAACGACTGGTGTTTGTGTCAAAATGACAGATGGTGTGATTTGAGCTTAGAATCAGCCTCATCTGATGGCTAAGCAATAAATGTTGATGTCTGCCAGTGTGCTAGCTTCACCGAGAACATCGCCAGGTGACTCAGGTGGAGAGAAGATGAAGCTGAAACACATTCTTGCTTCAGCAATTACTGTGTACAAAGTCACAAGTTTTGCATTTTAATAGATCTTTACTTGACATGTAAGTAACTGAACTGATTGTGTAGAAAATGGGTGCTTCTTTAGTCAACAGAGAACACCAATTTTGCATTAATACATAAATTTTAATAGTAGCATATGTCTTTACAAAAGGAGCATTGTGTATGTGGTTTACAACATTTCTACATCAACAAATTATTAAAAATAACAGGCTTGAAAAGTCCTTTGAACAATGTAAAATTACACTTTTAGTAACTGAGAATATTGTGTGTCTAAATTTTTCTTTACATGGTACAATACATACAGTAAGCCAGTTCTTTTTTCCCAGTGTATGAACTTTTCAACAGTTATGGTGTTTACTACACTGGATTATATCTTTCTAGCATATTGGTATTCTTTTCTAAATCCCAGGAGAAATATTACTTTACTGAGCAAAGAGCTATCATGTCTATTTCTCTCTAATTATACTTTCTGCGTGGGTCCGCTTGTGTCCGAGCAACATAAATTTCATCAGCAGACAGTGAGCTCAGGGGTCCATGCGGACAACCACCTGCCTGCCAGTTTTTTGTGACCACACGGTCTCATTCGGAGACTTTACATTACAATACACCAACTAAGCAGGCGGCGAACTTCAAAGAAGTGTAACACGACTGACTAATCGGCTGTAGTGTTTCCAGCTGTCTGTGTTTGCAACGGCATATAATCAAGGCTTAAATATGGGAAACAGTCAGTTTATTACGTAAAAAAAAGAAAAAAAAATAGAACAGTTGACAGATAAAACAACTTGCTGACTTTAGTAGGCTCACCTTTTCCATTGCAGTTTATAAGGGGACATTTAACCAAAGCACAAACATCAATTAGCAGATCAAAGCCTACTAGCTATGTTTTTAGTGTAAGTGCAGTGCATTGTATAGTACGTGAAAAACATAATATATATCTTTGGGTATTGGTCAATGCTTGGGTCTTAAGGTGAAGTTGCTGTATCCCCTTTAGGACAAGGACCAGTTGCCACATAGACAGCTGCCGCTACTATCCACAGTAACACAGAACGAATTACCTCAACAGTGAAAGTTTTAGAAAGCTAAAACTATATATGATATTTCATATATAGTTGTATACAGTGATGCCCAAGTCAGAATTGTCATTTCTGACTTAGGCATCACATCCCCACTCACATCAGTAAACATTGATCACAAAGGTCACCACAGATCTGGATAGTGCTACATTACTTTGGGACACGTACATTTGCTGCTTTTTCCATGTCTGCCCATACATATATGCAACATCAGAAACTTTCACCGTCTGCTACTGGGTGATGGAAAAAAGTCACTTATAGGTTGTAGTTACCCATGGAAAAAGACAACTATGAAAAAAGGTGAACAAGGAAAGAAGGCTACATGTGTTTAATTTGATTTGTGCTTCTAATTATATTTTGTTAACATCTATTATTTAATCCTAACTAAGCAGACGATGACAATATGATAGGATTTTCTAATAACCCCTTTTACTCTCTAGGCATTTGACATTAAGATCATTTATGACCACAAGTCATTACTCCTTAGCTGACACACTCACTATTATAAGAATCTGGTCAGTACATTGACCATTGCTTTTCTCACATATAAAGCACTGCAGGAGATGCTCCAGTTCAGATGTATTCTCACTGGAAATACACAGTTTAGTTTAGGTAAGGGGACTTACCAGAATAGAGCATGCACAAAGGAGGACAAATGATGCCCACTCATTCGCTGTGAATTCACAGGTCAGTTACCTGCTCTATTCTTAGAGGCGCTATAGCTATAGCTGTGAGAGTGTACTAGGAAGCTGGCTGGCTTTGGTCTGACTCCGCCGGACATTTGCACAGTCACATACACTTCCATTGGGTAATGTCTAGAAAATGGCTCTTGTGTGTAATAGACTTTATTACTGCTGAAAACAATTTTCATGAAATTTTAAGTTTGTTTAAGGATGTTTAATGAATGCAGTTTCCTGTTCTCTTTTTCCTTAGAAAGACACTACATACACTGATGATCAGTGTCCATATGTCCATTTTCATCAACATAAATAAGCTCTAATATCCTGCATCTCAGTGCTGCCTAACTTGAAAATAATTCCAGTACTTTCTAAATCTTTTAACACGCACCATCTTTGTTCAGCGGCATAATTAAGCTGCGTTGTCCTAAATTGCTTAGCAACTATCTGGCGGTTGTTTCAGATGGCCCAGTTCGACCTGAATCTTAAGCCCCATTTAATCTCCATTCTCCTTCCTACATAATAAGTGAGGGTGTTGTCTGAGCAGAAACACGAAAACAAACTTAAGCTAAGAAAAAAAAAAAAGTTCCTTTTGATTAATGGGTGAGAGCGCAGATTTGTTTCTGTTTTTAACTAAAGAGCTGCAGTGCACACAAGCTTCTTCTCAAACTTCCAGCTGTAGCATTCAAAAGTGCTCGTTGCTGATAAATGCTGCCAAATTTCAGTCTTTCCCTTCAGTGAAGAAGTATAGCAGTCTATATGTCATTGTCAAGTATCACAACTTTTACACCCTCAGGTCCCTCCCTCCCCTCCCCTGCCAAAAAAGTGTGAGGGATAAAAAGAAAGACATAGCGAGAGAGAGATTGTCTACAAAGCTTCCTTTGGGGGTCCAGAGCTCAAGAAAAAGCAGGATGTGTGAGTGTGCAGGTTGTCTTTGTAAGCATGTGTTCATCAGAAAGTGCAGGCATAGACCACGCCCACCACCACAATGTTTCCAATAGTGGCGATGATGGCAATCCAGAGCCAGATGGCATCGCTCGACATGGACTGCTGCTCATCCTGCTGGCCGTGCACCGAGGCGGCTGAGGCAGCAGCGTGGACACTGGCCGAGGAGTTAAAGAGCGAGTGCTCGCCGCTGTAGTCATCATTAGGCGAGGAGTCCATGAAGGCGCCTGTCATCACTGGGATCTAGGAGGGGAGAAGGAAAAGTGAGGAGAAAGTGTAAAATATGGGTTGAATTTAAGGAAGATGCAATGAAATGTATTTTCATTTTAAACATCTTCTTACATTTCATGTTTAAATATCCCAAATAGGTAATATCTATCTAAATATAAATTTTCAGAATGGACATTTATACACTGAACAAAACCAGGTCAAAAATTCATGAATCATTTCGTTGAGTAGAGTCAAAATGTTTATCTGTCAACAGAAACAATCACATTTTTGCCATGCTTTTAGAAATAAAATGTTGCTTACGGTACATCAAGGAATGAATGAAATCTTATGTCAAAATCCTCCAAATATAAAAGCTACTTTCGGCTGCTCCCTTACTCACAAGGGATCGCCACAGCAAGCAGCTCTGCATGTTTGATTCGGCAGATTTTTATGCTGGATTTGTGTCTCCTCCCCAGAATCATCTTTCGCTTCTTAGGCAAATATGTAAACCACTACACCATGGAGCCAAAACTGTTCCAAATACAAATAGGGATAAAACTAAAAATGTTGATGTAAGTGCTACTGGAGTGGACATTTCTGGCTCAGAGGATGGAGGGGGGAAAAACTCATTTTAAAAGGTCTGTATTGTAAAGTTTTTATTATAAACCACAATTTACAGGTAAAAATGTCACCAATAGTTATCATTGTGAAACTTCCTTACTTTCATCACCAACATCATTATTTTTATCATCAATTTTCCTGAAAATCTATCTGTATCTCATTAAATATGCACTAATCCAAACAACTTCATAACTTTTGACTTGACTAAAAGAAAACATGTTTTGGAAGGCAAACAAAATTAGCCAATCAGAATTGACCAGTGCAGAAAAAAAAACTCAACACACCAGGGTCTGTTTTTCCAAATAGTTACGGTTAATTGCACTAACAACGTCGCCTCCAACCTTTTTCAGTAAAAACAAGATTTTATTTACTTTATTACTGAGCCGCTAGCATGGCTATAGACTCTTGTGTAATTCAACTGAATATTAATGTTTTCAGTGACTTTTTCTTTTGACAAGAGAATATAATTTTACATAGACAAAAGTGCATCAATCCTCCAAGATGAATATGTCCTTTCCCTACAATCACAGCATGCCACATTGTGAGGTAATCACTTACAAGTTCCCCAAATGGGCATGCAGGGTCCCACTCTGTCTTAGATACCACTGGTTTTGTATTTAAGACAGAGCATGTGTGTATTTTTAAAATAATTCTTGATTAACAGGGAATTAATATTTCACATATGTCAAATGAAAATGATTTCTTGCTTAGGACAATCTGATTCCTATAAATGTTGATCTTCTGTGTATGTTTTTGTCTATAGCAATGTGCATGATTGAGAAATGCATAACCGACACTTACGTAGTCAGACTGGAAAACTAACTGCAGAAGATGTGGGGGGAAAAAAACAAAACAAGACAAAAAGCAACGCTAAAAATACCTCGGAGGGATGTTGAGCACTCGCATACATGGACATTCTCTCTGGCTTGCTCATTTGCTCACCTTCGCTCTCTCACACTCCCTCTCACTCTCTCTTGTTAACACACATATACACACACACAAGCATGCTTCTGGTCTTTCCCTCACACAGGGGAAAACACTGTTTAGAAAGCATTCTGCTGCTCTCCATTCATTGGCCCCTGGTGGTGAATAATGACATGACACATCCTGTAAAGCGCCTGCTGTTCGCATGAGCATGATGGGAGCAGACAGGCATGCATGAGGTCCAGCAACCTGCGTTTTCCGCCCCCCATTCTGTCACTGTAAGTGCTGACTCGTCCAACTATGGCACCTCAAATAAACCTCGTCCATTTTAACATTTCTTTTTATATTAGAGGTTTATATGCACAACATGTAAGAGCAGCCGAAAGAAGAAGATATAAATGCAAATCAGCATCCATGAGAACTACACGACACAAAGCTCTACCAAAAAATGATTTACTATATGTCTAAGCGTATCTCTAAAAAGAACCTACATTTGCAAGAGATGTTTCCTTTGTGCATGACACAGTTTAGAATATAACCAAAATTTAACTCAACCTGGAAAAATCAGATCTGTGATTTAAATATTATTTCAAAGCTTTATCTGATGTCTACCTGCTTAAAGTGCCACCTCCGACCTCTCTCCTCAAAAAGTGGCTGATTTGATTGTTTCACTCTGTGATCTCTAGACACTACTGTAACCTTATCTTGCATTCACAACTCCGTCTTGCCTAATTTAACGTTCAATCAGATAATAACTGGACCTTTCCACCCTGTCTGCAATGTTTGTTTTATTTATTAGCAACTCATTGTCCACAGCAGCGAGCTGTCTGCATAAATCGCAAAGTGTACCGAATAAAATTAAGTAGATACTGGGAGTATGTTGTATAATTTCAGTACCAAGGCTGAATCTAATGATCCCCTAGGTTTACTATTTTTGTCGGTGAGGTGTTTCAATTACTTGTCCCTATATGATATTTTTTTATGGGACTGCTTCTCTAACTACTCATCTAAGCCTAAAATTCTTGTGTGGCTCATTCATATAAGGGTAGAGAAGCAAGCAGTTAAGAACTAATGGAACACCAGGAATTAGAGCCCTCAAGAAGATGCATCCTAATCCCATTTGAACACTTAGGTGGGAAGTGAAAGTCATCCCCTAAGAATTACTGCTCGGAAACACACGCTTGATGACATACAGAGACGAGTAAGACCAAAATTTCCTGAAAACTGTAAACAATCATCTCCTCAGCATAACAACTGGCTTAATGGCTTCAATAGCCACATTCAGCCACTTTCAGACCAGCTTGGTACTAAATAGAAACCACATGAACACACAATTTCAGCACTCAAAGAGTATTCCACCAGGAAAGGTGAAAACTGTCTAATTTCTCTGGTTGTTTTATGTGACTTGAGGATATTTGTGCTTAAATTAAAACTGAAAGTAAACACCCAGAGTAAAAAAAAAAAAAAAAAGCTTTTTAAAAATTACCCATTACCTGTAGTGTTTTCTCTAGGCTCATGAAGGCCTTAGACATAATGTTTGGTCTTGTTCCTGTGACACATTGCAGACAGTAAAGATTTTGTCTCGATAGGGTTGCAACCTTATAAAATGCTGTCATAAGATGAGTGTGTTCAGAGAACTCATTAATGGCTGACGTGATCCCATCGTAAACAGTCTATCATTTCAGTGGGATTTCAGATGTCATCATTTTAAATGTACCTTTTTGCCACAGTTGCTTTCAAGATTAAATAAGCTTTTTAGATCCCCTGGATGTTATGCAGGGGATCTTATGATCAATTTTGTTGTAGCTGACCAAATCTGTGGACTAGGAACTTATTCCACCAAACACCCTATTTATGTCTTTTAAATTGCCACAGTATCATCATATTTAGATGACGAGATGCACTTTAATTTATACCATAAATGGATATATCTGCCCATCTGTCAAATCTCGGGTATTGCAGTGTACCATCCTAGCCTACAAACAAATCAGCATAGCCCTCCTTCCAGCCAGATTGTAATTGTGTCAAAGTCTTTTTGTCTTTTTTGTGCCTTTTTTAACTCTCCTGTCATTTCAGACAGGAGAATTAAAAAGAGCATCCCACCTGGCATGCTATCCTGCCAGTCGAGTCACCTCAACTTTCTTGACTCTCTGCTTACCCGCATGCAGTTCCTCAGTTATATCCCTAGGTATTTATACCACCAGTTCACTGCCATAACGTCATTGCATTTGATATTCCAACCTATCTGTTATGGTTGCTATAAAAATGACCAAAGACTATATATAGAGATCAACTATCCTCCTGATCTAAAAAGTCAAGTCGATGTGAAAGTGCCTTAAACTTGAAATTTTGTAATATATTACAAAGTAACACTTAGGATTTACATTGCATTATTTTCTAATGTAACTGTTATCACATTACATTTTTTGGTAATGCAGTAATGTAACACATCATTGTGCTAAATTCAGTAATCCCATTATAGTTACAATTGTGTCATTACTTGCGTTACAAAGTTTCTTCAATTATCTGCATGATGGGTGGAAAAAAGGGGGAAAAAATCATCAAACCTGCCTTTTTTCATGCACACTTGTGCATGAATGCGCCCAAGTTAGAAACAGCTGCTGTTTACAAGACATTGACTTGATTGTCTTTGCAGATTGTAAGCATCTGCAGAGACACCATGCAAACACAAAGCTAGTATCAAAGAAGCCTGAATGATGTTAAAGCAGAGTGTGTATCAACCCCAGCCAAGCAGCCAGAGCCTGATCTTCAAAAGGTAGTATTGTAGCCTCCATTTCTGCTCTATAGTACAATCAATGAAGCATTCTTTGGGCTGGTTTCCATCCATCCATCCATCCATCCATCCATGTTCTTCTGCTTATCCAATTCAGGGATGCAAGGGGAGCTGGATCCTATCCCAGCTGTCATTAACCAACATTAAAAGAAAAATGTTGTGTCTCCTCATTAGGATAGGAATTTATGTTTGTGTGTGGGACTGTAACCTATGGTTTAGGTTTTAAGTGGTAATTATGTGATAACGCATCTCAGCTCAGGCCATGTTGCGGAGTAACGCAAAAGTAATGTAACGAGTAGTGTAACAAATTATTGCTCCAGGGAGTAATTAAGTAACATAACGCATTACTTTAAAAACAAAACAAAAAAGTAAAGACTAATGTGTAATGCATTACATTTTTTCTGGAACAATCCCAACACTTGCAGGCAGTAACTACATGTTGCACAAAGAAGCCTTATTGTATAGAAGTCTATTAGAAACTGACTCAACTGCTCATTTGATTTATGACCTCAGTAAGCTTTACTTCGTGGCTATCCTACAAGAATCATACTGTCAGTACCACCCCTTGATGATAATGTCTGGTTTCAAAAATGCCAAATACGAGTCACAAACCATGTCATGTGGCTACATCCATCTTTTAGTTTATGGAAACATCATAGGCATCAGTAACTATGTGGTACACACACTGTAACCCCCCTTGTTACATGTCATGCTTTTGGGTCCTTTGCTCTGAGCTGTGATAATAATGCACCTCCATAAGTATGCTATCCATAAATTATTGTAAAAACAAGTGGATGAATAAAATTCATGGACTAATTAACTTGTCTTTAGATAATTCACTTCCTGGAGTTGTCTAAACAAATACATTTATCCGACAACTGTGCTTCTTGGATACATACTTTACATGATTTGCCAATTTCCAGTAGCTATCCAAAAGTGTAAAGAGCTTCTTCTCTTTCAAAACAAAGAATCAGATGTGCAGATAACCCATATGACAATTTTGTGTAGTGCTGTGTAAATGATTATCACTCATTTGAAAAGGAAGGGCACTGATTCAAAAGCTATGAAATAAAAAGAGAGAAAAGAAAGTGGTTAAAATTAAAGCTATTGAGAGTGAGGTCTGGATTATTCAAAGCCAACACGACCTTGTTTTGGAAAAGACATGCAGTCACTGAATTTTTCAAGTGTAATTTTCCATCCTTGGAGCAGCATAGAATTAGTTTACTCCACTCAAATGGGATTGTTGCAAGCATCTAAAAAACAAACAAACAGAAACAAACAAACAAAAAAAACAGATGCATGTATATACATGTAAGAGTGTGGATAACAAAACCAAAAAATAAGAACACACAATAAAAAAAAATTTAAAAAAAGGATTTGGAAAAAAATATATAAAAGTGCAACTTATTTAACATTTATCTTTAACCCATTGCATTTTTTTAATACTTTAAATGATGAATGAAATCAACACACTAATGTTAAAACATTAAAAAGTTGGAACACAACTTCACTCCAATAACCGACAGCAGAGAAATTGCCCGACTTGCATATTTCACACCTTCTTGGCTCTGAGTGATGGCTCCACCTGTGCAACACACCACGCAACAAAACTACAATTTACAGCAGATGATACAGTGAAAATGTACAATTTCACCTGCTCATCTCTCACAGCTTTGATTTATTTGTCCCAGCTGTTCCTAGAGCTGCGCCCTCCTACATGGATGATCACAGTAATTGTGAAATAGAATGGACTGTAGTTGCCTCCTGGGGGATATGCCACCAGTAAGTGTTCAAGTGAAATGGTTTTTATTCCAGACAAGAAAAACCCAAATAAATGTCTCTGAATAGTGAAGAAACCAAAACATATACCCAACCACAAAAGCACTCCAGCATGACCATTAAAACAAAATCGGGCAGAATTGAACATCATGCTTTACATGATAATGCCACTCAGTCAGTTCTAAGACCAAATTCTCTTAGCTGAAACCAAAACATGACTAAAATACATTTCCATGACTGAAATCTGTCAAAATAACCTAAATGTGGGTAGGTGCTAATTTTCAGATGGCAGCTTTTTATGAACTATTCATCCAATTTTGTTGAAACTGGGCTTGTATGATTTGGAACTGTATCAAGTATGAAATGCAATTATGATATTTTCTCTATTTGACCTTTTGACCACTACTCTGACCTTGGATTTGACCATACTAGTACAAGCAAATCTGTAATGCTGCAAAGTAACATGCTACATGCTTTTGTTAAAAGCACATTAAAATATCCCATAAGTAATACTTTTCATCTTCTTTCACAAAATGCTTTTGAAACTAGTGTGACTCCTAGATCTTGCACAGGTGAAATGCATATAAACTTTGCATTTCCTGTATTGGTTCTATGTTTGGTTGTGGAGACATCCAGAGAAAGATGTAGCCAACTGATGAAACAAATGGATCTACATGTCATAATATTCTGGGTTACTGAAGAAATCCCACCTAGACAGAACATCTTGACCCGGCCTGGCAAGTTAGGGCTCTAAATAAATTCAGTACAGTTTTGTGAATTGAGGTGGAATAACCCTGCTATGCTTTCTAATACAAGGTTTTATATTAGGTCTTCTCCATATAGACTTCTTTCTGATTTTTAAATTGTCACATACAGAAGCAAGATGAAATATTACCATATAAAGCCACGAGAAACTGATGAGAAGACATAAGCTTACGATTTATGACTGAATACAATTTATAAAAGTA
Source organism: Paratilapia polleni (assembly GCA_015106735.1). Lineage (NCBI taxonomy): Eukaryota > Metazoa > Chordata > Actinopteri > Cichliformes > Cichlidae > Paratilapia > Paratilapia polleni. Next base: position 2,092 of record VUQI01039814.1, on the reverse strand, counting down.
AATTATGCATCTTAAAAGGGTAGCTAATCAGCTATTTTAACTGTCATATTGTCAGCACATCAAAGGCAATAAGAAATATCACATTTTATTTCAGAAGCAAAATAAAATTGTTGACCAGTGTAATACTGCCAGTCTGAAATCACACTCAATTCTTGTGTCCTTGAAGAAAAAACTCCAAGGTGTACTCCAGAGAACAAACAGGCACAGAAATGGATCCCTGCTGTGTTAAGAATTCACTTTGTGCTCAACTTTGCACGCACAATCAATGAAAACACAGAGTTGTTGATTTTCTCAACTGTCACAGCCATCTCAGCCTTGGATTTGACATTTACACAATGAAGTCATTATTTGCTTGAAGAACTTCTCTCTGTCTACATAGCCTTTTGCTTTGAAATTATACTTTAGATAAGGAGTTCAAAATGTCCACGGAGAATATCGGAACCCCCAAGACTGCTCTTCCAGAAAGAGTTCTGTTTTTACTGAAGGCTGTTTTCTTATTTTAGATCTATGGCTTTGATACGTCCAAAACCCACAGCTCCTATAACAAATCTTATTTTTGATTTATTGATTGATGGATTTATTTGAAGCAGTACCACTGAGTGTTTATGGGTCAGAATGTCAGCATGATGATGGGCATTGAGCTGGTGTGATCACAGTTATTTTAGTTACTAAACTATGATTTTGTGGAACTAATACATTTAAATTATTTAAAAGAAGCTAAGTATTAATTGTGTACCCATGTGCACCGATATGTAGGGAGGATAGTTAGATGTCAATCAAGTACATCCCAAAATACTTCTGAAAGCATGTCTGATCAGGCAGCTAAAGTGAAACCACCTGTGTGGTTGTCAAATGACTGAAGTCGCTAGCTTTGCACATATATTATTACACTTATCACTCTTAAATGTAGTCCTTTCCAATCAGTACTCTTCTCAGCCAAGTGAAAGAGGTAGAATAGTGGGATCATCCAGCAGCAGATACTGAATGTAACGGCACACAGATGTGACTTGCTCTAAAAGGCTGGCGGGCCTCTCAATCACCACCCTGCTGCTTTCATTAGCAATGAATGTAAGCAGCAGTAAAGAGTCTACTGAGAGAACAAATTTTACACTCAAAATGCCACAGTGGTTGTCAGAGTACCAGTGATAAATGACAGGTTACAATGTCTGCACTCACCACCAAAATATACAGTTAGGTCCATAATTTGTTGGGCAAGAATTAGCTTGTTAGCAATGTAATTGTTTGTATATTGGCATGTTGATTTATCTGAAAGACTGCTGTGCCTAAATACTCCCTCACAGAGCTCCTAATATGGCTGTAGTCTCAACCATGTTGACAGATTTCAGATTTATAGTTTAAATGTATCAACTCAACCCAAAAAAGTAAAGAAGCACTTTTTATGTAGACCCTCATGCACTTCATACAGTTAGGTCCAGGATGTGTTGGACAACACACGATTTTTGTAGCTTTGCCTCTGGACGCTACCAGTGGAGTTTAAATCAAACAATCGATATTAACCGGAGAAGGAATTAAGGGCATTTTATACATATTTCCCAATTTTCAGAGGCTCAAAAGTAACTGGACAGTTGACTGACAGGCAGTTTCATGGCTAGATGAGGCATGTTCCCTTCTTATTTCAAGAAAAATGAAGCAGACATAATATCTAAAGTTGATTCAAAGTGTAATTTATATTTTTTTACTGTGATTTTAAATATGAGGCCCAAAGAGATGTCAGTGCAAGTGAGGGAGGTCATCATTAGGCTGAAAAAACAAAATAAACCTATCAGAAAAATGGAAAAAAAATTAAGGAGTGGCTAAATCAACACTCTCACTTTTTTTTTTTAACACACTTTATTAATTGGGATTTGTACACCGACAATAAGACTTTGCGGACAACACAGAACATGTCAGAGAAGAAAAAAGAACAGGAGCAAACGAAAAGGGGTATCCCAACCCCCCAACCCTTGGAGAAGACAGGGTGACAGGAAAAAAAAAAAGATAAAGTTGGGTTAACTAAATAAACAAGTAACATATAAAGAAATAATAATTAGGATAAATACTTCAATTTGTCTCCACATTGTGCCAAATGCCC
>VUQI01039813.1:0-14886 GCA_015106735.1 Paratilapia polleni | reverse complement strand
GCACTTAAGTGTAGATAAAAGTGCTGTATGTGTGACTGGGTGAATGTGGCCTGTAGTGTAAAGCGCTTTGAGTACACAGAAACTGAGTAGAAAAGCGCTATATAAGTACCAGTCCATTTACTTTTAAAATACTTTTTAAAATATGTGGAATATATGGAAGGTGACTGGATGACCCATATGGGTATCAACATCTTCACGATCCACTGTGGCAAAAAGGATTCTCTTGTGATTCTGATCTTCAACAAATTTGTTCATACTGACTATAAAGTATTCCCAGTATGAATAAATTATCCAGTAAGCAGTATGGGCCAGAGTACTGAATGTATTAATCAGTATAACATAAAGTTCAGTACAGCTGGACTAAATGGCAAGAATGGCTCATTTCCATCAAATGTCCTAGTAAGTCATGCACCATACCATGACCTGGAACTAGTTCACCTAAATGAGCAGTTGCTATAATACACCTGTCCCTTTCCTGCCATTACAAGCCAAAATGTCTGCTGTGCAGTAAATATTACAGTTGGTCATTTTTCTCTCATTTGGTTCAAAGCTCTGGTCAAACACATCCTGCAGAGAGGCTTGACTTAAGTAGACTTCTAGAAGCTCCAATGGCCTCAGCCTGCTTTTAATATAAGGAATCTGAAGGAAAAGTTTGAAGTTCTTTTTATCCATACAGTCCCATCATTTCATCCATGTAACATTGTTTTCACACAGATGTAAGGCTGCTGGTTTCATGCTCTACATCTCTTTTTAAATTACAACTCCAAACACAAGTATGGAGCTACAGTATAATTATTTTCTGTAAAGTCTATAATGTGTAGTAATATAATATATGTGTCTTCATAATGGGGTATGATGCAGATCAGCTATGATTGGACAAACTGCATACTCTGTTGACTTTTAAAGTTCAAATTAATGGAGACCCTGCAGCAAACACACATTTGAGGCTTTCCTCTGCTGTTAATGCATTCCCACTCTATTTTATGAACTTAAAAATTAGAACAAGTACAAAAGTAATTGTGGCGTCTGTGAAAGTTTGGACACCCTACTAAGTCAGAACTCAGTAGGGAAGAGTTTCACTGATGTTCAGGTCAGGGGACTGTTGTAGAAGCCAGCCTCTTTCCACCTTCAGTATTTTGACTGCAAATAAATAACATGGCTTGCTGTCTAGTACAAACTAATTCAAGAAGTTTGTCCTTCAGTTTTGGTGAGTTCAATTTTCGTCGTTTATTAGTCTGTTACTTTGTACTTATATATATCTCAGGATATATCTGTATTTGTGCATTGTGGCTGTACAGGTAGTGAATCCAGCTTGCTAACCATGCTTCCTAGCGTTCGGTTACTTAGATAACTCTACCCTCTCATCTAAATATGGTCATATCAGTCTCCAAAATACTAACAGCTGAAAGGCCAACAAGGTTTTTAAAATGCTCAAAACCACAGGTCATGATGGCTACGTCCATCTTTAACATACAATCTCTGCTTCAGACTTACTGTTTTGGGGATGCCATCTGACAGCATTCAAGTAGGCATTACAGTAATGGAAAAGAAATTCATGTTTGGACCTTTGAACTCTCCCCTGCAGCAAATCCATGAGGTCATGACCATCTATCTCCCTGCAGACAGAAAGCGAACAAGAAATTACATTCAGCGTCTCATTACACTGAATCACAATTGCTGATGAAATCCTGTGATCAAAGCCTCTGGATTACCTTAATACCCCACTCTTCATTAGCAAACATGTTTCCTGTGCTCAGATCCTGGATTTCCCTCTCTGTGAGCCTAGTGAATCACTCAGACTCTCACTGCCTCTTCCTTCTTTAAATGTGACCTAGATTTCAGGCTGCACTTGCTTTGACTGACATGAGGAAGGAGCGCAGTCTCACCGCTGTGCAGCCTCACCTGTCCTCTGGGACTGAAGCTCCACTCAGCTGCACCACTGTAGGAAACAGGTCCATGTTGCTGGTGGGCTCATCTATCTGTCTGCCACTGGGGATTTTGCCAGGCCAACGCAGAATTCCAGGGACCCGGATTCCTCCCTCCCAATTTGTAGACTTCCCTGCTGCTCAGGGGAAAAAAAAGAATACCAAGTCATGAAAACAGTTCTCATCCAGCTGCCAATTAAGCCTAAATTATAGTACTGCTTTGAATCCCCATTGAGCCTTCTCCACAGTTGGTAATGTCGTTGTCTACATTAACACTGTTCTGGTGTGTCTGCAGTGCTCTGCCATCACGATTACAAATGAGCTGCTCATGTTGGACTTGGAGCTAATAAATCTTGAACAACAGTTACTTTAATGTTTGAAACACAGGAAGGAGAGAAAAAGAGAAGACAGACTGAGTCTTTATATGTATTGTCAGAGCCAGGAAAAAAGGAAAACAAGCAGCATACTGACAGAATACTACCCATTTTATTAGCATCGGCAAAGCCAGATACAATTACAGCCTATCACATTTTGTTTCATGGAGGTATCATCCCAGTGCTAATCAATATACTGTGTTTACACCTCATAACTACCAAACAAACTTAGCGCAGCTGCTGCGGTCTGTGGCGCTGTGACGTGAGGTTACATTCCTGGGGAGGTGCATGTCAGGGGGAGGGGGCAGGGCATAGAGCTACACTGGTGTATCTTAACGCAATACTATACATTAAGCATAACTCAGCATGTCTGGTCTCAAAACAGTGCTGGGTTAGTAACTAAAGGAACAACTTGCTTCTTAAGACTGGCCTCTCGCAGAGATAAAAGGGCATAGCAGCCAGTGGCTGCCTTACAAAACGCCCACTGCTCTTTGAACCAGATCTGCTGAGTCCAAACAGAATCACTGACAAGAGTCTGCTGCTCACTCTCTTAGAACAAACCAGTCCACCGTTAGTCTGGCATGTGAATAAAATAAATAGTAATATTACTATCATTTTTTTGATCTGGAGTTTAAGTGACAGCCAGCAGAAAGATTTTGTTTTAGCACAGCTTCATTCTCACATAATTTCCTGGGACGTTTCCTGGGTGAAACAATGCAAATTGGAACTAACTGCAGAGAGAATGGAGCAAAGCTCAGAGGCAGTGATTTGAGTTGTCTGTGCTTCTCATGCAGCTGTTTATTCTAGTGTACTGCCCTTAAAAGAAAAGCTCCATTTAAACTCAACTAAATATTTCTTTATTTTTTCTCCATTTCATTGTTGTAAACATGCTATTTATGTTGAATTGTACTGTGTGTTTGCATGTAGGTCATGTTCTAAGACACTCTGTCTTTAAATTTGAAAGCATTACTGATGACACTTTCTAATTTGGACCGACTGTATTGTACTGTAAAACACCTTAAGTGGTCAGTAAGACTAGAAAGGTGTTATAGAAATGCTAGTCCATTATATTCTGTTTACACAATGCAATGAAGGAAAGACATCAGCAACATCAGTCTGAGAAGGGATATAAGGCCATCATTCTACAGTAAGCAAGATTATTCACAAGCTGAAAACATTCAAGACAGCTGCCAATCTTTCCAGAAAATTCACCCCGAGGTCAGTCAATGCTCACAGAAACTGCAAAAACCCCAAGAGCTCCATCTCAGACGCTACAGGCCTCAGTTAGCAAGTTAAATGTTAAAGCTCATGACAGTACAATTAGAAAAAGACTGAACAAGTATGGCTTGTTTGGAAGTGTTGCAGGAGAAAGTCTCTCTCTAAAAAGAACACGGCAGCACAGCACTAAACATCTGGAACAATGTCCTTTGGACAGACAAAACCAAAGTGGAGATGTTTGACCATAATGCACAGCACCATGTTTGGAGAAAACCAAACACAGCATATCACCACAAACACCTCATAATAACTGGCAGCACGATGGTGGACAGGTGATGATTTGGGTTTGTTTTGCAGCACCTTGCAGTCATTGAGTCGACCATGAACTCCTCTGTATACCAAAGTATTCTAGAGTCAAATGTGAGACCATCTGTCTGACAGCTAAAGCTTGGGTGAAACTGAGCCATGCCACAGGACAATGATCCCAAGCACAGCAGCAAATCTACAACAGAATGGCTGAAAAAGAAAAGAATCAAGATGCTGCAATGACCCAGTCAGAGTCCAAACCTCAACCTGACTGATGGCATTCATTTATGCACAGCTCTCTTAAGATCCCAGCATAGTATTTCAAACTTCAGTGATGTGGGAGACTGATGTAGTCATACAGAAAACAATTACTTGAAGTTACTTTAAGTTTTTGCTGCTAAAATACACCACATGATTCAATCATGTGGTGTACTTAGTTTTTCACACACTGCTTCTGTGTTTTGGCTTAGTTTTTGTTAAATAAATGACACAGTGTGATGTGTAATGTGCTGTTGTTCACATGAGGTTGTATTTACTTAATTTTAAGACCTGGTAAGGACTAGATCATTTGTGTGTCCTGATACATAAAATCTTAGAATTGAAAGAGGCTGTACTTTCTTTTTACCATGACAGTATATACAAACTTCACACACAGAGAACCCAGCTGCCATGCTGAGTCCATCTTGCTGCTAACCACTGTGACATTTCATGATAGCGACACCAAAGCCATCAAAATGAATGCCAGGCAGGTTCCTGTCCCTACATTGCTGGCAAGCCTTAAACATGTTTTTGCTATTTCTTTATGTTGGCAGAACAGAACAATTAGACTCAAAATTATCTTTAAGAATGGATATTGTTACCTTTAGGTGAAAGCTGGTAAAGAGTGGCAGTTAATCTGTTTTAATATTAATCGAAGGAAAATATTTTTTAAAAGGAGAAAAAAACTGAAAGAGCTTTAGAATTTCTATTGGGAGAATATCTGGGGCCAAAATGCAAACTTCACACAAAACGGCACTGCCTGGGTATGAACTCAGGATCCTCCTGCTAAGAATCAACAGTTAACATGATGCATTTATGAAAGACTTATTTCTATGGCTTTGACCATCTAACTTACACTTAGTCACATTTATTGAAGACAAAATCTGATTTAAAGGTGAAAACATTATTTTTAAGTTTCTAAACTAACAAGAGTTTGGATATAGAATTTACCTTTAAGTTAAGGTTAAGGTTGGAGCTTTGGGAAGGCCATTCCAGATGATTAAAGTTTACACAAAACGCTACATGGATTAAGCCTAATTTACTCCATGGACACCTACTCTAAAAACTGTCACAGATTTAACACTGTCTGTGAAACTGGATTTAAAAAATAAGTGTTTAAAGTTACAGTTTTTAGAGCACGTGTAGTGCCATCTTGTCCGAGTATAGAATGTGACGTTGGTTGGTTGGTTGCTGCTAACAGTCCTACATTAGTTTATGTTAGCTAACTAGTGACAGAACCAATAACTCAGTGGAAAACAAGGAAACTAAAACTAAAAAGCAGTCCAAGGGGGGGGTCACTTCATTGTTGACTAGCTGCATTAAAACGGGACAATCCACCTGTTAGCCATAATGCTTGTGTTTGTAGAGCACTTTATAAATGAGGACTGTGTGGAGGAGAGGCTATTTGAGTCAGGACTGACAAGCTCAAGTCTGATGCTGTCTCCTCTGTGTTTGACTTTTCTTTGTTGGGTCAGGTGTACAGACCGAGCGGTGCAATCAGCTGGCAGAGCAGATGTCCAAAAGATACGATCAGCACTATTTTATGCAATATTAAGGTGTAATTTAACCCCCAGTTATCTCTGGGTTAAGTCTTTCTTTTCCCAAGCACACCCAACCAATTTACAAGATAACAGGTTACTACATGCGCATCACACCACAAACATCACTAAGTTTCTTACTGAAGCATGATGGGGAATCCTAACATTCATCAGCAACTCCACAGGGAAAAAGAATCTGACAAAGTTGAAAGGAGCCAGTTCAGGTGAGTGTGTGCTGAGATATGTATTGCTGCAACAAATAGTAGTTTAATACAGGAATTAAAACATTGGTGTGGAAAGGATAATAGAAATTTGTGTGGGGTGATTTATGACCCTGAAATATGTATGTTGTCTGACATGATAGGCTTTTATTTTATTGTAATTTTTCACTTCTGATCCAGTGAACCATGGCTAACAGACCTAGAACAAGATATCCTGCAGACAGGCAGGCCATGGACAAACTTGCTGCTTTCAGAGATATTTGTATAATGTTGGTGGCCCAAATACTATCTCCCTGGTACTGATCTCTGTGTGGATGAACAGTTGGTAGCTTCCAGAGGCAGCTGTAGTTTCAGGCAATACATCCATTCAAGTATGCCATAAAAACCACCTTTTTACATAAAAATGACTGAAAACTATATTTAATTCATAAACATTTTAGGATATCTGTCATATATAAATGAAAAGTATGATAAACACAAATACAGCCATTTTAATATTCCTCTATAAAATATAATAGATTCATAAATGACCCCAATCTAAATCTACTTATTTGTGTTATGGATCTGGACAGTTGTGAGGTTACACTGATGTTGTTACACTGAGTTATTTGTGATCCAGCTAATGCTATAGGGTCACTGCTGATGCACATGCATGTAAGGTGTTTATTAGTTATTTATTAATCTCAGTACTCCTCTGATTGAATGGTGGGATGATTAGACAGATTAAACCGCTGTTAATTTAATAGATATTACGTGAGACAGTGTGCAGGAGTTAAATTGCTTTTACAAAGTATTTTCATAGGACGTAGCTGCCACTTTTTTTCATGTGCAGATATTTTTATAAATAAAATTGAACCGTTGTAACAGAGGGGGATGGAGAAGTATAGTTGTTATGTGTATTTTAACAGGGTTTTCACAGAAGTCATTTTATAGAATCATTTTTATCTATGATTTCTCTCTTGCAACAGGCAGCTCATGTAAACATTTGTTGCTTCCTCACTGAGCGCTGTATCCTCACCGCTACTCTCTTACCTGCTTTGAGATCTGCACTGTATCTCCCACCACCTAACCAGCCTGACTCTAAACACCAAACTAACGTGAACTCGTGCACTACGTGGTTAAAACACTGATGATGTGTCCTGGCTGAATAGTTCCTAGCAGTTTTTACCTTTGAGCATTGAATCCAAAAAAAAGTTTTCCAGTTTCTCTTCATGTTGTACCTTTATATATTCCATTCCATCCCCCGTGGACCTCCCCTCTGGCGGAGATTTCCTCCAGGTGAGCCCCTTGGTCTGAAGTCAGGTAAACAAGAGTGTTTTCTCTCAGGTTGAGTCTGTCCAGTGTCTGCATGATCTGACCTGAGAACAGACCCAATGTACACTTCAGTTTGTAATTGTTTAGACACATTCTTTTGTATTGCCTCTGTGCTCCAACACACTGAAAATAAGATCAAACAATGTCAGGAGTTAAAAGTTCAACTCAACTCAATTAAAGTCAACACAGTTTTACTTAAAAGTGCTAGCTTAAAATAACATCATCTCCAAGTACTTTTATATTTTATTTTCTCCAATATACTTTTATACTGGAGACATTTCGATTTATTTCAGTATGAATTACAGAACAGGAGATACGGAAACTGTCAAATAACACATATGGAATTACTGTATGTACTTTGAAAAAGGGGAGAAATATATCTCAGATTTTAGATTCAAGTGCTGCTCATAGGAGGTCATCTAATTATTGAGGTCACAACAACAGCGCCTTGAGGCAACTGTTGTGAATTGGTACTATATAAATACAATTGAATTGAATTGAATCAGATCACCTGGCCTCAAAAAACCTCTGAACAAAACCAGAGTTCATGAAAACAGTCAAGAAGGGCTCATGTATGTAGAAACTCCAAGACTGTCTGAGAGTCACATGTGGAAAGCAAAAGGTGGCTACTTTAAAGAATTTAACATTTAAAACACATTTCCCTATGTTTATTTTTTCTTGCTACAGATATCTAGATGTTATTTCATAATTTTGATGTCTTCAATTTTCTTCTATGCTGTAAGTCATGATAAACTCTTGAATGAGGGGATGTGTTCAAACCTTTGACTGGTACGCCAAATTAACTAATTATGAAATGTGTTGCCATGCTCAGAGCCTGACTGATTTATTAGTGGGCTGATATTATAATTTGATATTAGTAATTTGTCGAGCTATCGGTATCAGCATTTATAACAGCAAATAATTTAAAAAGTAAAGAAGAGACAGGAGAAACAGCCTTCAACGACGTTATGAGTGGTGACACAGCAACAGTGAAAATGACAATCTGAGTCAGATAGATCAAGTGGGCATCTTCCAAAGTCGAGTAATTCTCTGACACTGAAACTCCAAGCCCAATATCATCAGGTTCCAGAAGAAACCATAATAGAGAGAAGCTCGTAGTAGCTACTGAGTTGTACAGAGCCTGTACCTGGTGAAATGTAGCCACAACTACTTCATTTTTTTGTCTTTACAATTTGAGTTCTTCAAATTCTTTTCTCACAACCAAATCTGTGGTGGCTGTGGCTCAGGAGGTAGAGCGAGTCGCCTACTAATCGGAAGGTCAGTGGTTCGATTCCTGGCTCCCCTAGTCTGCATGCCGAAGTATCCTTGGGCAAGATACTGAACCCCACATTGCTCCCGATGCGTTCATCGGAGTGTGAGTGTGTGTGTGAATGTTAGGAAGCACTTAAGTATAGATAAAAGTGCTGTATGAATGTATGTGTGACTGGGTGAATGTGGCATGTAGTTAAAGTGCTTTGAGTACACAGAATCTGAGTAGAAAAGCGCTATATAAGTACCAGTCCATTTACCAAATCAAAATTCTCCATTTCCACCATGCACAGTATGGTACCGCCCACAAACAAACAGCACTGTGAAGGTCAAACAACACAAGACAAACTAGCTACATGCAGGTGATGTTGGCCATGGTCAGAAGTGAAGGAGACTGAGGAGACTTCTAAACCCAAGACAGGTCAGTAAAATGTTGTCCTACATAATTCATTTTTATCATCCTGGTCACTTTAGTTGTTTATTACACACTGAAAACTCTTTGTAAAAAAGCCAGAGAGAAAAGGGTTTATTTTATTCAGAAAGCAAAATGCGAAGCAATGCCTGTCCTTCACAATACTCTTTAAGCTAAAATATGTGGGGTAATCACATGTTCTTTAGGAAAACAGCCCCCACATTTAGTCCACTGAGTGCTTGCTGATCTTGAGATTGAACAATAAGACCAGAGACAGAGAAATTTATTTAAAATGACTTCAACAAGCACTACGTTATTATAACAAAACGTTATAATAACGGAGTGCTAGATGCTTTACTGTATCTAAAACCAAAGTTTTGCCACTGTTGTTTTACTTGGTTGGGTACAACAAGTGGTTAGTGTTTAGCATTAGCTTAATGTGAAACTGATCTTCAGTAGAACCCAATTAAGCTTGGGAAAAGTTTATTCAGAGAGCTTTATTTTATTTATTAACATTACACCCTTTATCTCTCTCCCCACTTCAGCATTCTAACTAAGTATGTTTACACTTTCAGTTAAACCAATCACGTTTTGCAACAAACTCTGCATCTTATCATCTTGTAGCTGTCAAAAACTTTCTTTCTCTGCAGCTGCCAGCTGTCATTTCAGTGTGAGATCAGTGCTCCATCCACCACTGATTTTCATCTCCACTGATCTCATCAGAGGTCCTGCATCACATCTCACCCATCAGTTCTTTTCTCCTCTTCAGCACCACTGCTGCCTGCATCATTAGGTGGAAAGCTGGAGGGATTTTTACATAGAGCTCATAAGATGACTACCCTCTTAACATGATAACATCATGATGAGATCTAATTGCCAGTGACTACACACATCCACTTTCCCTTCTGTGCACACTTTAATAAAATTATTTAATTCCCCTTGAAGCCTCTTTCTTTAATAGTGTCATTGACTGAATTGGGCATAAAGCTGAAAACACAGAGAGGAGAAGTGAGAAGGTACTGGTCTTTTTTACTGATCTGAAGGCAATCGCAGACATAGAATAACACCCGACTTGTGCTTTAAATAGACTATGCTGACCTACCCACGCTCCAGTCCACCTCATGGACAGCGTCTCCGTAGATGCCATGACGGCTCACTCCTCTGAACGCTGCTGAAGCAAACACGGCTGTGTGGACTTGGAGGAAAGAGAAGAAGAGCAGGAAAGGCCTGTGTGAATTCCTGCAGAAACAAATAATACAGTTTGATTACATCAGAATACGTGTAGTGGAATACACTCACTTAAATCACACTCAGTGTTTCTCTAGAGTACCAGTTCTGATCAAAGCATTATCCTCTTATCTGAAGAAAGTATTGGTTTGAATGTGAAACATAGCAATAAACAATGTGTGGAAACCAGAACAATTTGGTAGGAGAGTTTTCTGATCCACGTGAAGCAGGAAAACTGCCACGTACCTCTCTATAAAGTCAACTGCCTCATGGGTCATCCTCTGTGTCAGGTTTTCAGACTTGAATGGCTGCTCCACAATACTGCGGTCCCTCAGGAGAACACAGTTGAAGTATGGGATAATCATGATGAATACTAATGCCAAACCAGTGACCACGAGCAACAGAGACAGCAAGCTCAGAATCAGCCCTCTGCGGATGGTGATGACCCCACTGCAGTGGAGTATGACTGCAGAGAGCAAAATGATGCCCATTGTTCTGTATGGTAAATATTTATGGAACTGGAAAACAGTGCCATGTCCAGGCTGGCAGTCCCGCAGGTTGGTCAAAGGGATACCGAAGAAATAATTAAAGCCGTGGACGCTGGGGTGGTGGCAGTGATCGTCACTGCTCTTACAGTTAAGACCTAGGTGCCATTTTCCTGGAGAAGGGAAAAGAAAATGAAAAATAAATTTAGAAAGGAAAAATCCAATTAAACTGAAATCCAAAGTCATTTTCAGAGTGATAGTGGAAAGATTTTAAACTGTACATCTCTTAGGAAAAAACAAACCTCTACATGACATGGCTCAGCACAATTATTGGCTTTAATAAGATTAATATCTATCTGATCTTTATCCAAGTCACAGTTGCAGACAAACATAATCTAAGTAAACTAACAACACACAAAAAGCTGTCCTTTTCATGTCCTGATTCATTCAGAGTGCAGACTGGTAAGTCTCTGTGTCTGTTAATGACTTCTTTAAAGTCTATTTGGAGTCAGGTGTTCCAGGTAAGGACCTGGCATGGCTGCTGTGTGCCGTCATCATGTTGTGTAGACAGCTAGCAACATGGGCCACCTACTGCAGGGAAGGAAGAGAGATGCCGGAATACATGCAGAACTTCAATGTACTGAAGTGAAATGCTGTGTCTGCTTCTCATGCATGCTTCCTCCTCTTTGCGGTGAACTTAGCTGTCACTCTTTTTCCTGTTCAAGCCAAATTTTCAACCAGCATCATCGCCATCACACTATCTGCTGTTGGAGGACTTCACACAAGTGTGTCTGCGTAGGTTTAATCCCCACCACCAGTGTAGTGCTATGTGATAAAGTACCAGAGCACACCGGTAACGCCCACAGCCACACCTACGGTACAGCATGTAAGCACAGTGGCAGTTTACATGCAATAGCCAGGTATAACTGATCACATGATTAAATGTTAGACTGACTTTATGTATGTATATTAAAGTCATCTATTCACAGCTTCATCTCCATCACTGCCTGTCTGAGCAGCTAAATCAGAACAGCTCTGCTCCCTCAATGTGTGTTCTCTCTTTTCCATTCTTTCCCTGTGGGATGCTTCCCTCCATCTCTCACTCATGCTCTTTCTGTCCCTCACTGATTTTCCTGTAGAATGCGTGAATTTGCAAGCAGCTGTCAGAGCTACAGATAAATATTACTTACCATTTTTCTTAAAAGGTAGAAAGAGTTTGAGTTTTATACAAGTTACTACAAATATTTCACAATTAAAACATTATTAAGAAACTGTTTCTGACCAGATCTTATAGGGCTTTTAATTTGAAAATATCCAGGAAATGTTGGGTTTCTATAAACAGTGTGATGCAGTAACCTTAACAGAGCAGAAGGGGAAGTTTAGAATGACTGATGGATTATAATAACACCACTGTTTGATTGTTAGACAGAAGGAATCTTCAGCAGTCAATGTGAATAAAGGTCAGTGACTATAAGAAGAACACAGAGTTCTAGCAGTATTCCTAATTTTGGTTAACAGTTTGAGCTGCTCCAAAACACCCTTCATTTCTATTCATTATCATGTAAACCAGCTGCTACTGACAGCTTTTAAGATGGAATGTTTTCTTGCATGTTACTTCATGCAAGAGTTGATTTCATGAATTAATTAACCCCTTAATTTACTACGTGGGGCAAAGACACAATCGCAAAAATCCACTGATGCGATTAGAAAGTTCTGAGGGTGATCTAATAATGGCACTAATTTATATGCACAAAGATGCGACCAGTTCATTTCAATAATGGCCCGCATTCTACTTACAACAGTGCAAATCAGTGGGTCACAAACAAGCAGGCCTGATACGAGTAGGCCTGTTTTACGCATGTTTGAGAGGCAGCTGAAGGAGAATCAATATATTTTCATATTAGTGTGAACTCCTCTGTTAGAAACTGATGGGGGCTGTGTGGTCTTGTTGATCTCTGAGATGAGAGACAGGTGGAGCGCAGGATTCATCCAGAGAAGGGTTGCTTTATTAACCTGAGATTTGTGTGTAACAGCTGGATTTCTGAACAGCTGGATGCAGGAGAACACAATTCATCATTTACGGTCAGGTATTAATGAAGTTAATGTACCATGTGTGTAAATTCACACATTGCTGTTTTTTTCTTCATGCCACGTGATGCTGCACGATTTGTTCATGTTTCTATGATTGATTTCCATTGTTGATTTGTTCACGGAAACATGAACAAATCAACCTGCGTCCATCAACATGGACCAATCAGAGATCGGTCCATGTTGATGGACCGATCTCTGAGTAGAAATATGACTGAAACGCTGCAAACCATCAGCTCACAGTAAACGTGAACTTGGTTGCCTGTTATAACCATCGTTAGGCATCTTGTTTTGGGAGTCTCCTCCTCCCTCCAAAGCTCTACATTAAGTTCAGTTCAGTTCTCCGTTTCATTAAAATACCAAAATGAAACGGAAAATTTAGGAGCAGGAATATGTGGGGCTCAGCTCTAAACATGCAGTGTGAGGACTTAGTGAAGAGTTAGAGGACAGAGCCAAAGCTTTGGCACCGATGGCTCACAGCTTTGAGCTATCCACACGTGCCAGTTACATGCTGATGACGTCTCTCCCTCTAATTCCAAATAAATGAACATGCCACCAGCAACTATCACAGTCACATCAGGCCCAATGTAAGATGTGTTTTTTCAGTGTTAAATTCAGCGCAATTAACAGGAAATTGCATGTCGCAAACATGAGTAAATCGTGTTTGTATGATTCACTTAAATACTTTACTCCAAAAATGTTCCACTCTGTCGAGGAAACTCCTACAAATACATATGCAATAAACTCCAAACATCAATTTTACAGATTTTACCATTCAGTTTGATAGTCTCATCAAACACGAAGACTGAATTTTAACCACATTAGTTAAATGTCAATATTTTATTTCTTCACTTGGAAAAATAAAGTGGCGGAGCATCGTTCTGTTGCACTCCAGCAGCACTACACCTTTGATCCCCACAATCCCTTTCTATACAATTGGGCATCAATGGGCACAACAATAAATCTGATAAATAAAGTGTGTGTAGATTAGGTGAGGTGAACCATCATCAGCAACTTTCAAAGGACCTTAGAAGAAGCATTAGAGCACAAAGCTACAAAAAGCATTTTTAGACCTGGGTCTTCATCAGTCTGTAACAAGACCAACTGTCTAGAAACGGATAAAATTCAGAATTGTTCCTCCTCTCAGTTGGAAGGCATTTCTCCATAAAGAAATTCAGCAGAGGAACACCAGGATGTTCCACAATACTTCTGTGATGATGTTCTGTGGACAGGAAGAAAAAAGGCAGTGCACAGTGACACCAAAACTTTATCCCAAATGCGAAGAATTGTGGAGGGAGCATGATCTTCATTCAGGGGGATAGTAACATTCAGAACTGTCTCAGAAACCGTGTGCTATTAGTTTTGTTAAATTAAGCATGTCTATAATTTTAACTTCGATTAAGATCAGACAACATTTCATGAGTAATGGTTCACAAATGGTTCACAAACTTTTTCTTGCTACTGTATTTTTGGGGTTATATTATAATTTAATTTAAGACAAAACTTCTAACCTGGTGTTGTTACAAAACTCCTAAATAAAGGATCTTGTTCTAATAAAAAGAAGATGATCCTCTGAAAGCTCTTTTGCTTAATATACAGTCACGGTAAAAAGAGTACACACTCTTTCAATTCTAAGGTTTTACGTATCAGGACAAAATAAAAATCATCAGGTCCTAGCAAGTGCTAAAATTAGGTGAATACAACCTGAGACATAACACAAAAGACATTTTACACTGCATCATTGTTTAGGTAACAAAAACTAAGCCAAAATGCAAAAGCACTAACACACCCACACAGCTTCCATAGGAATTAAGAGGGAAAATAGCAGCCAGGTGCTGCTAATCAAATGCACCTGATTAACTGATCATCAGCAGGTGTGAGCACCTCTATAAAAGCAAAGGTTTAGCCAGTTTGCAGGTCTGGAGCATTTAGGCAGGTCTTAACCAAATGCCATGGAGGAAAGACATCAGCAATGATCTTAGAGAAGCAATTGTTGCTTAACACTCTGAAAAGGGTTATAGGTTAATTTCCAAAAAAATTTAAACTCCGTCATACAGTGAGCAAGATTCACAAGTGGAAAACATTCAAGACAGTTGCCAATCTTCCCAGGAGTGGACAACCCAGCAAATTCACCCCAAGGTCAGACTGTGCAATGCTCAGAGAAACTGCAAAAAAGCCTCTTCACAATAAAAAAAAAAAATATGGCAGCACAGCTTAGGTTTGGAAAGTTGCATCTGAACAAACCACAAGA
>VUQI01039811.1:4258-15466 GCA_015106735.1 Paratilapia polleni | reverse complement strand
GGGGGGGGGGGGGGGGGGGGGGGGGGGGGGGCAGGTTTATCACCGTAACCATCATGCTATTGAGCCGCATTGCATTGACCACTGTGTAATTTGTGCATTGTCAGTGGAAGTCCTTGAAAGACGCATTCGAGTCCCTGATAAAGGTCATAGCTCAACATGGTACCCCGACACAAATGCAAAGAATGCTTAATGTGAAATACCATTTTAATTTCAGGACTCAGCACAAATCCAATAAAGACCACAACATAAGAATTTCATGTCCAGTTTCTTTTACCTTTAAATGCCAAAAATTCACTTACCTCAAACAGACATTTAAATAATGAAGGGATGGCATGCATATCGGCTAAGGGCCATTTGATTATTATATTATCCTATATGCTAATGTAGAGATTTTATTTGTCGTTATGTTCAGTGTTAGAAGCCATCATGGACCTCCTATCACAGCTCAGTTTAAAAGTAACAATTAAGTGACCAAAATAAATGAAATAAATGCTTTTTCTTCACTGCTATGAGTGAGTGAAAGAGCTTAAAACCTGGAGAAGAGGGTTTTTTTTTTTATTGTATTGTTCAATTCATTTTTGCCTTAAGTTATTTCCTTTAAAGAGGAAATTGTAGAGATTAGGATATTCTTTAAAGTTAAACTGACCTTACATGTCCTAAACTGCTAAATCTTTGGTTTCCTAAACCTTATTTATATATTTTATGGTTGAGTTGACACAGGATTTAGGATTTAATCATCGTTCTTTTTCCAGTTATATGCGGGTGACACCTGCTGGAAATAAAAAGCAAATACATGATGAAATAAAATAATGCCCTTTTTAGCTTGACTAAAGCAGCTTGGAGCAACGTTTTTATTTTACTATATATATATATATATATATAGTCCAGCAGAAGAGAAGATATCAGTCCTTTCCGGATATTTACATTTCTATTTTTGCATCAAGGGTTTGTAAAATATGATGTTAAAATGTTTAGATTTTTAAAATATTCTAATCAAATATTGTTGTTATTTCATTATTTTTACCCGTAAATGCAAAATGCAATAGTTTAAATACTGTTCTGTATAAAAAGTCAGTCATAAGAAACCAGACTATATGCCTATAGCAGGTTGGCGCCTCCTTCTGGTGGTTTCAGGACATACACAGTGGCACACAGCAATGCTCACATACATTATTTGTAGTAACCTCGTGGATTATGCTTCACAATCATCATAACACAGTGATCTTAGAAATAATTCATCTTCAGCCCTGCTCGTTTTTGTGTTGCCTGATTTTATTGCAACATGGATTATTGTATATTTAAATGCATGCAAACCTCTCTTCAATGACATTATTTCTTCAGTTTTGGACATTAGATGGTGCTAACTTCTCATCCCACTGTTGTCTGGTGTCACGTGTTGTTGCAAGTGCTTACAAACATATATTGTCAAGGGCAGCAGATGAACTGAAACTGAACTGAGCCACAGATGGGCCGCTTTAAATGTCCAAGGTGGAAGTTTTAACTTTCATCTGAAGACCTTGCCCAGCAGGCCTGAGTTTGCTGTCATTAGCAGCTCTTTCTGGAGCTGGCAGAAATCCAGAGCTTTTCTCAAGTCCGCTACTTCAGTAGAGGCTGAACCCTTGGGCTTGTGGCAATTGGGATCAAACATGGGACCTTCTGCTTACAGGACCGTCTGGTTCTTTTCCAATATACTCCATGAGTGCTGATGGGATATAGTTTAGACTTCTTTGCCTTTATTTTTTACTCTAAAGTTTGTTTTTCACTCTCCTTTTGGTTCTGTTTACACACCAAATGTAGCCTGCTTCTCTAGGTTCAAAGATCATGGTTTGGGTTAAAACTGACTTTTTCCCACAGCACTCAGTCTGCTACACGTTACAGTGAAGAGTCCCATCAGAGGACATTCTTGAAGAAGTGGTTGGTGCAATCAAAAATAAAGTATCAAAAATAGGATACTTCCGATTGAAATAGCCTACGTTAGTTTCAGTCGTGCTCTGTGTCACGATAAAAAGGAAAAAATCGTGTCCACGTAGAAATAGAACACAGTTCGTGACTATTTCACCAATCAGCACTCTTTGTGTCACGCACTGGCAAGTGCATGTGTCCTCTCTCACCCTGCCTCTCCTCTCCTCGAACTTATGCTGAAGCACACAATCCAACACACTTACTGCACTGCCAGCACTTGAAGAAGAAAAACTGTTGTCATGGCAACTGACTGCCTCATCTATATTTGCAATACATATAGTAAAGCCAAGGTGGACATAGGCGAAAACAGAGGTGAATTTTTGACTCTACTTTAGGGAGAAATATTTAGATCCTCATTTTAAAACGTATGATCAACCAGAAGAATGAGGCTTGCTGTAAAGTTGCACTTTACAACCTCATCAAAATATGAAAGTGCAAATTTGCACAATGTCGGTATATATAGTACCTTATGTGCCCACCTAAAAAAAAAATTGCTTTGGTATTTTCTAAACCTTTCCGATCCAGATTCAGTTCACTTGTGCCAAGAAGATCAAGATCAGTAGCCTTGAGTAGTATGTTTTTAATAATTCTTCTCTTTAGTTCAGTATGACTTGATGCAAGTGTTCATCAAGTTTATCAAAATTTCTTTATGGGCCACTTTTAATTTGCGGATGCCCAAAGTTTCCGACGCCAGTAAAGGCAGCATAAAGCTTCTGCACGCTCCCCCACACCTTCACTCCTCTTCTCTCCCCGTCACACATTAAGGTCAATGGACAAAGTGTGTGAGAGAGGGAGGGGAGACTGGCAGGGAGGCGGGGAAGAGGAGGCGACCACTGCTGTTAAACGGAACTCTCAAGACCAGAGGATCGTTGGGACAGAAAGATGCCACTGGCCACTCACTAACGCTGCATATTTATTAAGTATAACCACTTTACTGCACTTTTCTTTCCACAGACAGTTACACTGAAGCTGATTTCGTCTGGACTTTATGTTTGTGCGCTTGGCTGTATAGGTGACAGGCTGGATGCCATGGACCCGCTGCTGCCCGCAGAAACGGAGGTGATGGACCGAGAGGCAGACACGGATGAAAGGAGGAAGATCCAGTTCTCCGTGCCTTCCTCCGTGCCCACCCAGCTGGACCCGCGACAGGTGGAGATGGTGAGAGCGAGGGAGCGTGGCTGTAGCCTACATAGATGATGGCAGTGGTTGTGGAGATGGTGTGAGTGTGTGGAAGGAGGTCAACCCTCGGTCATATACCAAAACTGTTTGAAAATCCTACAGTCTAAACACTTTTTTGTTATATGCTTTATGGACGTTTGGTGATTGGACTGCGGAGTAGCTGCATTGCATATTTTAAAAGTAATGGCAAAAATCTAAAAACATGCTTGCCTCCAACTTCATCGTGAATGAACCACTGAGGCTGACAGACAGAAACATAATTACTCTACCAAGACTTTGCAGAAGTCTGTTTTGATGTTGTATATTACTCTGTGGGCGGCAGGGTATAGGCAGTGCTGGGATTAAGCTGAGCTCTGCAGCTTCATTTTTTGGAGCCCTTAAAAGAGATGAGATATCTTTGCCCTTCAAATGAAGTGGAGGAGGAAGAGGAGGAGGAAGTGAGGGATAATGCACCATTTGTAACATTAAAAATTAGATGTGCCTGAGTAATAAATCTTTTACCACACACATGAAACAAAATGTAAAAAGCATTACTCATATATGCGTGGAGGTGGTGAGTGTATTATGTAAAGTCAAATCAGTTATCTGTTGCTTATGCTGAATCATCCTAAGAAAGCGCTGGTCAAATGTGCTGGCATGGTCAGGCAGAAACTGTTAGTGAAATAGTGCAGTGTGAACAGGGAAAATATTAGGCAGTGCAGTATGACTACAGATGTGCATTTGTTGTGGTGTTAATGCTAACAGCCCATAAAGTTCATGGAGTTAACAATGAGATCATATTTGGTCACAAAAAGCAGCAAATGATAGGTTTTTCCATTCCTTCTGCTTTTAAGACAGACAATGTCCCTATCTTAATCACAAGCTGCTCCCTCGAGGGAAGTTTCATTGGAGACCAGGTGCAGCGTCAGAAATGTTTTTTCCTGTTAGGAGATTTGGAAAATTTCAAATGGCATCTGTTTGGAAAGCTTGTTTCAGGCTAATAAATCAATAAGTTCTGGGCACTCAGATACTTTCCCCTGCATCTGCTGTTTACAGCCCAGTTGTAGTCTCTGGGTTTTTTTTGTTTTTTTTTCTTACCCTGTCCAGTGTGGCAGGGGTACTTTATTTGCTTTTCTAAGCAAGCCCGTGCATTTTCACCCCAAAACACTGTTTGGGATAACACAATTCTCAGTGATATGTTAACTTACTTACATTCCTTTGGTAATTAATTGCTATACATTACCTAATTTCCATGGAAATGTTCACATTAATGCACTTTACTTCTTCAGTCTTTGGTTATTATGACTCTTCTGAAAGAGAATTTCGACAAATGCTCACTGAGACCATCATGAGCTAAGTCAGTTTTCTCTATAAGATGCTCTGGCAGTTTTATCGGCTCAGATCCTAGTAAGATTACTGCAAAGCTTCAACCACAGATTAAATGAGAACGCAAGAAACCAGAGACATTATATATTAGGAGGACCTTGAAGAAGCACATTTCCTTTAAAGTACGTAAAGTTACATGGCTTTATTTAGTTATTTATTTATTTATGTTTGAGTATGTCTTTCTGGAACCAGCAAGCCACCAAAGTGACTATAAGACTGGTGGAACAGTGTACACAAAACAGTAATGCTCTGTCACCTGTTGCTGAAAATAAGAAGGGCGGGATCAAACTAAAGATATCCTGCAATGTGTAACATACCAGCAGAGGGGATAAACACTCATTCACCTGCAAAATGGGTTTTATGATCCATAGATTAGGAACCCTGCATGAGAATCTTCCACTTTCTTCTTTCCAGCTTATCACCATAATGATTAACAAACATGCCCAGTAGTTATGTCATGTGGAATGAGACTCATGTGAATGCTTCAAGCCACAACTCTCATGGATAACTGAACGCAGTATGTTGCAAATCCTTGTGGGAATGGGATCCTAGCTCAAAAGACTTGATAGCACCTCATCAGCAGAATTTCTTGTTCACTCTTTTAAAAAGCTAAACCAGAACTGACCTTCTTCGCATGTGGATTTGAAATAAATTCAAGTAACAGTGGTGCTGCAATAAGCTAAGAAGAGGAGGTTCAAATCCTGAGTGGTCAGAACTCAGGAAGGACTTATATTCAGCAAATTTCCTCTATAAGCAAGTCTTGCACCCTGGCAGCCTTCCAAATAATGACTCAGGCAGTTATTTTGACTATTTTTTTAAGCCCCCATGAGTGAAAGAGGAAAGAGCAATAACTTTAAATTCAATGGTCCCTGGCACATAGAAATTGCAAGTGC
Organism: Paratilapia polleni; assembly: GCA_015106735.1. NCBI lineage: Eukaryota > Metazoa > Chordata > Actinopteri > Cichliformes > Cichlidae > Paratilapia > Paratilapia polleni. The sequence continues at coordinate 10,067 of VUQI01039811.1, read as the reverse complement.
ATAATAAGCAGTTAAATCTGATTTTAAAAAATACTAAAAAATTTTTGTGACTGTGGTCCAAAATAAGATTTAAAAAGCTTTTTTTTTTCTTACAAGTTATGCTTCAAGTTAAATGACACTATGGATTCAATAACAGCTCAGTTCAGCATGCTGAACTTTTCAGGCTCATCAAACCAGAGCACTTGAACACATGCCATGCTAATTCATACCTACATCTTTTCTGCAATGAGTAGATATGCCTGCTACCAAACAGCTGAAACTGCAATGAACCTCTGCTGTACACATGTGTAAGTGCAATAACATGACTGGTTAATATGATCCCTCTCTTATAATAGTTCTGTTTTTCACACTATACTCCTCTGCTGGGATTTGCTTAGAAAGGTGAGGGGAGAGCTCAGAAGAAGGGCTGAGTTTTTTTCAGCTTCTGGAAGTTTATTTTTCTCGCCTTTTCTTGATTTCTGTTTACTGCAGCTTTAGGTGCCAAGAAGGTCCTTGAAGGTCCAAGAAGGTTCAGTAGCTACCTTCTCTTACAGCCTTGTGAGGTCTTGTCAAGGGTATCTTATCCTTTTGTGGGCCTTGTGAAAGGCTGACCCTGATGCTCATTGATAGTGACTGAAGCTTCTAGAAATAAATAGAAATAAAGGTAAGAATAAACTGAACAAATTGAGTTGAAAGGGAAATCTGGGGAAGAAATGAGACAAAGATAGCTGACAGAAGCCAAGCAAGAAAAGCAAAAGGAGAAAAGTCATCAGCCAAGGAGACGACTGATTAAAACGAAAGAGATTAGCTGTGGATGACTGAGGAGTGAATCAAGGGCAAGGACAGCTCATGCCAAGAACAAATTTTCACCACAGCACAAATAAAATGCTCCAAAGTCTAATAGGGTCTTATTCAACAAACCCAGCACGCTCTCCTCGGTTCTTGTTAACTCATTAATGTCATTTACAGAGAAGGCTGGTGGCTTCATAATGGTTTGGTTGTAAATCTTTAAACCTAGCTGAAGTGACTATAGCTGAAAACAAAAGGTGGTAGAAGGAAAAAAAAAACATGCAGCAATTCCAGTCTTCCAGTGGGAAGCTTCTAGTTTCAAGTGCATAAATTATGTTTATGGTATGTGTGTGGGTTCAACTTCCAGTCTCCACTGCCCAGGCCACTGTTACAACAAGATTACAACATTTAGAATTTATTTACTAAAAAAAACAGGTCAAAAGTCCAAAGTCATGAATCATGTTGTGGTCAAATGAAGGTCTGTAAAGGATTATTCCCTGAAAAGCATTCTATGTACACAGAAAGAGGTTTATGCTTTCATTGTGTGGTCTTAATTGTTAAATAGGTAATTTATTTCTGTATAATGGTCTCTTTAGGTCACTTTCCCCACCCAGTGCTGTCATTGTTCATTATTAACGTCCAGCATGAGGCATTGGAGTTAAGTGTTATGCAACTAAAGGTCATCGTACCTACCAAAAATGAGGTGTGGGATTAATGATTTACTGCATGACCACTATACTTAGGACTGGTGCTGCTTAAAGTCCTCTTCCTAGAAGTGTCTATGTTTTGTTAATGGCTGAAAAATAAAGAGCTATTTTGGATGGCTTTTTTATAATCCTAACTTAACATGGAGGCTTTTTTAAAAATAATATTTGTCATACAACTACAACAGTGATGATAATGATTGTAGGTGAGCAAAATTTTGGTAAATGTACAGATGCAGTGTGCATTTACCAATGCAACCTGTAAAAATATCATGTATCAATGAGTTCCAGTAACATTTAAACTATAATTTCAAACACATTAGACTTTGAAGTGAATGGCAAAATATGATCAAGAAGGTGACCTTTTCTGGATATCAAAAAGGAGAGAGTACACAGTTAACTATTTAAGGAGAGGTCCAATGTCATTCATTGACTAAAATACTTAAAAAAGGTTTCAGTGTTCCCTTAAACAATAGCCTAAACTTCTTTAAATTTTGTAACGCAGTGTTCATCATATTGTTTTCCAAATTACTTCTCATATCAGACGTGTCAGTCAGTCTTTGTGTGTTGTTATCCTTTAGTATCCCTGGGAAGTCTCAGTACCCTAATCCCCAACCTTAACCCTACACTATCAGAACATGCCTGAGGGACTTTTGTCCCTTGTAAATTGTTCTCAAAAGTCTCAAAAGGCAATCAGGGGACAAAAGATAAACATAATAAAACCAGCAAATGATGTTTTTAACTAAAACATAGGATTAGTTTAGGGTTTAGGGTTAAGGTTACTTCTAATTATCGATGATAACTTAGACCTCACAGGGTTAAAACATTATTGGACCAAAAAAATGCATTTTTAAAAAGCTTTTGGCAGTGAATCAAAAATATGTAAATGCAAAGTATCACCTAAATAATAAGATCCCATAAATATCGTAATATCATATTTTAACAATATGAAAAGAATCTAGTATGCCAAAATAACAAAGCAAAGGTAATAGGTCCAGCACAAGCTATCTGCATGTGAGGAGAAACACGACATCATGAATCTGTTACCAATAATATCAGACTGCCTGATGAAAATAAAATATGTTCCCTGCAGGTGCTTGACCTTCCAGCTACAGTGTTAACAAAACATAGGTCACTATGTCTGAAGAGGCTCTCAGACAAGTGCTCAAAATGTGGTTTGGTCCTTTGGCCCCACATGCTTTTTTTCCTGAGAACTGTATGTGCATGTTTTATGTGAAATTGCCTGTGTTTATTAGATTGCCACATTCATATTTTCCTGTTAATACATTTTTAACCTCTAACAGGATGCCTTGTGATTCATATTTAAATTTGTTCCCCAAAAAGGGCTGCATGTTTAATTCTAGTGTGTGAGTAATGAATATGTATGAATCCGGCACACAAAGGGAAGCAGAAGCAGTAAGAGTTACTCCAGAGTGAAAGCTGCCCACGCGTTTCAATGCCTACACTCTTGGCTGTGATTGGCTTTGTGGCCACTTGTATCTCGTAACAATGTTATCACTATAACACATTACAAAACAGAGATGGTGATGACTATATTGCATGTTTTCCACAAATAACACGTTATAAAAATACTGGCGACAAAATGTAATCAATGTATTAAAAGTAAAAATGCTCTGAAGGTACACACTAGGCATTATTGGATCTTTATCATTGCTGTAATAAAGGAGTTTTAATTTTACCTACTTTATTTAGTATGGAGTAACTTTAATCACATTCCTGTGGAACTGTTTTTGTGTTTAAAGTAGAACTATATTGCTTTTCTTTTAAAGTTAGGATGTCAGAGGTGCATATCAAAAGTTTAAATATAATAAGGTAAGCATGTAATCCATGTTAGCCAGAAACTCAGACTTCAAACTGATCTGTACAGCTTATCACAGTGGAATAGTACTGGAATAATACTGGCATACATAAAAGAATTATGATTGAAAGACTAAATCCACCATCCAAAAATAGGAGGATAACCAGAATATTTGTATCAACAGATATCTCCTGCTGTAATCTTTCTTGTTGCAGATGTTCATGCCGTCCAATGTCACATTCTAGATCAGATGGATTCATCTATGAATTTGGTATTTCTAATCTAGAATGAGTAATTCTGTTCTCTAAATCTAGTTGGTTTATATTTTGCTTTCAGACATTTCTCACCATCTTGAGCAAGAAAAGGTTTCTGAAACCCTGCGAGCCCTTTGGTGTGGCAGGGGCCCTTAAAAAGGGTGGCATAAGGGCCAGGATAAGATAAACAGGGATATTTTTTTAACTGTGAGTCATGCAGAACTACTGTGTATAGCTTGAAATGAGCCCAACAAAAAAAAATATATATATAATAGGGCTTCGAAAAAATACATTATTTTTCTTTGAAATGTTACGAAAAAGTGAAGAAACATAAGCTTAAATTCCAAGAACACAAGAGCACTGCTAGTACAATGTATTTACTTTTCACAGGAGGTGACAAGTATAGCTACATTTTGTCCTGTGGCCTCAACTTGCATCTAAATGCGTGAATGACTGAGTGATTTAATTTAGTAAGTCATATTACTGGCAGGCTAAGTTTTATCATGCTCCTCTAGGAGGGGAATGAGACTAATTTGGGATATACTGTAGATATACACTCATCGGACACTTGCTAGTACTTGGTTGGACCCCCTTTTGCTTTCAGAACTGCCTTAATTCTTCATGGCATAGATTTAACAAGGTGCAGGAAACATTCCTCAGAGATTTTGGTCCATATTGACATGATAGCATCACACAGTTGCTGCAGATTTATTGGCTGCACATCCATTAGGCAAATCTCCCATTCCACCACAACCCAAAGATGCTCTATTGGATTGAGATCTGGTGACTGTGGAGGCCATTTGGGTACAGTGGCCTAGATCACCAGTTTCTTGTCATGCTGTAGTCCATCTGGTTCCACGTGTTGTGCATTCATAGATGCTCTTCTACATACCTTGGTTATAACAAGTGGTTATTTGAGTTATTGTTGCCTCCCTTTCAGCTTGAAGCAGTCTGGTCATTCTCCCCTGACCTCTGGCATCAACAAGGCATTTTCACCCAGAGAACTGCCACTCACTGGATATTTTCTCTTTTTTGAACCATTCCCTGTAAACCCTAGAGGTGGTTGTGCAGGAAAATCACAGTAGATCAGCAGTTTCTGAAATACTCAGACCAGACCATCTGGCAATAACAACCATGGCACATTCAAAGTCTTTTAAATCACCTTTCTTCCCCATTTTGATATTCTGACTTCTGCAAGTCGCCTTGACTATGTTTACATGCCTAAATGTAGCTGCTGCCATGTGTTTGGCTCATTAAATATTCGTGTTAATGAGCAGTTGAACAGGTATACCTAGTAAAGTGGCTGGCAAGTGTATATTTAATCAGTTGTGTAACTTGTGGTTACTACTCTCTATGCTTCACACATGCAAGACTAGAATATAAAGAAGTACAAGTTGCTTTGTGTGATGGTGAGACAAAATCGAAATGATTACATCCAAGAGATGGGAACATGTAGAAAAGAAAGCAAATTTAAATAATCCATGTGCCATCTATAATAAGATGTAATCTTCATTCACAAACAAGTTGGAGAGCAATCTTTTGTATGTTGTTATGTAATGATATGCATGCATTTTCTTATTGCATATAGTTCTCCGAGAACAAATCCTCTACATGACATCAAGGCCCACAATCTAAAGTAAAGGACTGCTGATTATTGAACCAACAAAAGCCCTGAAGAAAAAAACCATTTCTTTCTTTCTCTCTTTGCTAAGATTCGACGCCGGAGGCCAACACCTGCCACACTGTTCAGATTGACAGACCCACCATCACCAGAGGAAGACAGCAGCCCACATCAGGTAGATAAGCTGACATGCACTATACGAGATTTAAAAATCCACTAATAAGGGGTTTGCATCAAATTTCAATGACTTAGTAGCTATAAGTCCCAATGCAATGATGGCCAGTAATAATTAGCAAAATTGGTGTGTTTTGATTAAGATGTGTAAGTTGTTTGTTTTTCATGTTAAGTCCTCATTTTGCCATCAAGCCCTATATGTAAACACAATAAACTAAAAACTATCAGGCTGGTTCTCAAGGGGCTGCAGAAAGGTTTTTTGAGAAACGTTTGAAATTCTCATTGGAAATGAAAAAGAGAGTAATTGCAACAAAGTAAATTCCAATCAGAACTTCTTTTCACTGACTTTTGCTGACAAACCTGTGCATTTTCCCCTCTTCCCTTTGACATCAGTTGATTGTTGAAAGCTTTTTTTTTTTTTTTTCTTTCTCTTTTTTTTTTTTTTTTTTTTTTTTTTTTTTATTGTTTC
>VUQI01039810.1:0-10619 GCA_015106735.1 Paratilapia polleni | reverse complement strand
TAAAACATTAGTAATGTGTTGTTTAAAAATGAATATGAACTTGTTTTTTTGCATTATTTGAGGTCTGAAAACACTGGACCTTTTTTGGTATTTTGACAATTTTTTCATTTTCTGCAAATAAATGCTCTAAATGAAAATATTTTTATTTGGAATTTGGGAGTTATGTTGTCAGTAGTTTATAGAACAAAATAAAAATGTTCATTTTACTCAAACATATACCTATGAATAGCAAAATCAGAAAAAGTGATAATTTTGGAGTGGTCTCTTAATTTTTTCCGGAGCTGTATATATATATAAAAGAAACTCACTTTTATATGTTCAAGAAAAGAGTCGATAAGTTCCTTATAAGTGCATTAATTCACCATCCAGTGCTGCTTTAAGATAAATTAAATTTAAACATCACAACACTATGTAGTGATCTGATCACAAAACACTAACAGCAGCAGCCTTGTTACCTGGGGTTGAGGATACTGGATCAAAAGGCCGTGTAATACTCATAGCTGTTTTCATCTTAGAATTGGCTCAGGCTGAAGATGGGCAGAGTGATCCTGGAATAAGGTGCTTTTACTGAATCGCATAAAATATTTTCAACAGCAGATATTGTAAGTCTCTAAAAGCATAATGGCTCCATTCTAGTCTACCTACATGCACATAACAAGACCCTAAAAATGAAGCAAGCTAAATAAAATTTTGCTATCATATTTACAAATGTCATTTTCTCCCTAAGACATGTCAATATATTTGCTATGATAAAGCCTATAGTTAAGGTTTTGGTAATAAAGTTCATACTAGGCCAGCTCACATAACATTGTGTAACACTGAAGATGACGGTTATGCTGCTAAAGATTCTAATTTTTAATTGGGCTGTAATACACCACAAGACTCAAAAGGCAGTCAGACTAAATTAATCAGACAGATGTTACCAGCTTCACGGCGTTAGCTTCATTTCACTGCTAGGCTGAAAAATCTGAGAAGAAACAATTAAATTAATTGTCTTAAAACCTACAATCAAGCATTAAAACAGCTTGCCAAACAAACAACTAAATGTACAATACAGCCAGTATTGCTTTACTGTAACTTTATCTTGCTGATAAAATTAGCTCCAATTTGTACTACTTTGTTAGTTAGCATTAGCCCTATTCTTTGTTTTCACTTGTTTGGAGCAAAGTTGCCAAAGATAAACAAGGTAACAGAACCTACAGTTTAATGGACAATACTTAAGGGCTCTTTAGAGTATATATATATATATATATATATATTACATTCTTCAAAGATTTCTATTCAACTGGAATATAAATCAGTCTGTAGGCATCAAGACAAAGAAAACTTTTACTAAACACCAAAAGTGCCTTTCCTGGGGTGCACTGTTAAGGCCTTGCACTATAAAATAATATCTCAAATGAGCAGGTTGCTTCTGTGTAATTTCATACACTAGTTCATTATTTTTACTGTATGATCACAGTTCATACTTTTAAGCACCATCACAGGAGCTGGTGTCACTTCAGGCTTTTGTTTGGTTTAAGTCAACTTGGGAAACAAGTAACATTTTGCCACAAACGGGATATTTTCACATTCTGCCGACACGAAACAAAGAGATGGCAATTTATTCAGCAGAAACTGTTGTCTATGGCCTACAGGGGTTTTCAGAGTATGGCTGGTATTTATCTTAAACAAGAAAAACAGATGCTTAGCTGTGTGGCCAACAGGGGTGTTGGAAATTAGAGAATTCCATCAGAAATAAATACCAGCTAAATCATTTGGAAATTGCTTGAAAATTCAGCAAATTATAATGATGTTAATTATGAGCAGAAGTCCTACCTACAAATACACTATTAGGAGAGGTGGCTACCCTGTAACAATATGGCAGCTGCATGATTTAGCTGGGAGGTAATGAAGCTGGTTCCAACTGTAAATATCTTTCATGCTACTGACCAGTAGGTGTAAAGAACAATGTCTCACAATCCTTTGTTTTAAGTTCATCTTTGTAAAGTATAGGAGTTTGGGAATTGCAGGCTGTGGACCAAACCACTGTGAAGCATATGTGGGGGAGGCCACTTTTCAAAACTTCAAGTTTTATTATTTTGCATATATAATTAGCACAACAGCTTTGACTACAGAATATTATAATATTTTACATTAAATAGTAATATTTATAGTCATGCATAGAGGAGGACAGCACTACTTTTTCACAGAAAAAATGGATCCTGATCTCCAATTCCCCCTTGTAATTTCCACACATAGTTGAATTAATATGGGAACACTTTTTTTTTTCTTCAGTCCAGACCCCTGGTGGTGGTGTCAAACCATGAGATGCAGACATTACTATAGCAAATAAAGGCTAGAGCACTGACAGGGCTGCAGGATTTGCCAACCAATTGTGTCTGAATGGACCAAAAAAAAAAAAAAATGCCCTGCATGTTTCTGATTTAAAGGTTGTCCTCTGCTGTGCACCCTGGAGAGATAATCTTGAATGGGCATGCTACATTTGTCCTGGTCAAAAGGGTTATCATAGCCTTTCTTATTCCATTCTGAAATTAAATCAAGAATATGAGAAGAGACTACATAAAGTAGGCCACTGCCTTCAAAGGAGCTTCAGTTGCAGCTGTGCTGTGGGAGGACACTATTTTGATTACTGTCAAGTCCTAGTAATAGCAAGAACTGTGTCTTACATAATCACACTTACAATGAATGTCTCCAACGTCATCTACAGCATAGGAGCTCCAACAGCAAAGCTGATTATTTTAACAGCAATTCCACATGCCTGTAGGTTGTATCATGAGTAAAACTGACTGGTTCTTAAAAATGTGTATATCAAGTGAATATGCATATAATATTTTTATCAAAATATTCTGTTTGGTGTAATGGTGAGCAATGGATTTGCAAAAACTGTGTGATCGCTACAAGGGTTTGTCTTGAGGTGAAAAAAAGGAAATTATCTGCATTTTTGACAAAGAATACAATGAGAAGCTGGATCCACAAAATAAGATAGCATCCTTTTGATATATGCATATGCCAGGAAAACTACAATGCATGAATTTTGACTATACTCAGTGTACTTCATACTTACTATAGCAACATGTGGCAGCAGAATTATCAAACCACATTTGTAGTGAAATCAATAACGCATAGGCAACTGAAAGACCACCACACCTACTATCTGCTGCCCTCTTATCTCAGATTGATTAATCTCTTCTGGCATGCAAAATTCTCTGCATGCATAATCTGCAAACTATAAATTATATATACACTTAATGAATTTTCTGTTTTAAGATTTTCAGATACGGGAGAATGCAGTTCTGCCATCTATGCTCTAAGCAGTTTTCAGAAATTCTTAGATGTAGATAGACAACATAAAACAAGTCTGCGGAATAGAGCATAACCTCAAGTTTAAAGAGGTCCAGGCTAAAGTCGGATGTGACAATATGTCAATGTGTCGTCTCTGTTTTAGTGGTCGGATGTCAGATCGTCAGCTCGATAATTAGGGCCCGGGGTGGCAAGAGAGCACAGTAAACGAGCTAGTAAGAAAGCCGGAGTCACGCTTTTGCACATTAGCCCCAAACTATTAATAAAAGCTGTCATTCTAATTAGTGGGTATGAAGAGATACATACACACAAAGGCAGGCAAATGTATACTGACTTACAGGGATAAACATGATCACGGGCACATACGGAGCCAAAAAATTCTCAGATGCATACACTCGCATTCATCACATACATAATATTCTTCACCAAACAAAATCTGAGTAGAAACTGTTGTTCAAAACAGCACTTTCAGGAGAGTGAAAGGGAGATAAGGAGAAGAGCAAAGAGAGAGCAAAGAGTTCAAAAGCACCAATCGAGGGGAAATGAGAGACAGTTGGAGAATAAGTTGCAGAAAAAAAGAGGCACAGGAAAAGAAATCAAGGCATTTCTCTGGGTCAGGTTAATGACGGATATTGATGCATGAGCATGTGCTGCCCTGCAATACACATGCTCAGAGATAGAAGGGGATAACGGTAGAGTTCCAAGACCTCCCACCTCGACTCACCCCACCAGCATTAATTATACACAACCATCTTTCCATCCACCAAGACAAAGAGGTGTGAGCTCTAAAGAGGTTAAAAGCCACTGGATGATTTATGTGTGGGCTGATCAGTGTGGCTCTCTGTGATAAAGATTTAGTGAATGAAGAGCACTTGGGGAAATTGTATTAATGGACACAGAAGATGTCCCAACCCCTCTGAGAACCAGTGTGTATATTGATCGCTGATTGCTTGTGGATTGCTTCCTGATGACTTCATCCTAATGGCTCAGTAATGTGAACTCTGAAGTGCGGCGTCAAGTCCATGTGCACTTGTGCAGAAATACTGCTCAGTTTTTTTTCTTTCTCAAATCCATTACAGTCATTGTGATCAGCTACCTTAAAAAGATAGGCCTGAGAGAGGGTGGATTACAAACAAGATGCCACACCTGTGAACTTTTCCTAGACCCTGAAGCGCAGGCTGATTTTTTTTTTTTAACTCTCAGAGCACTTTCAGGGACACAGACTGTTTGCTTATGTGTGAGAAATCTCCATTTGATGCTCATATAATTAAACCAAACATCTCCACTAGTTCAGTTTTTAAAGCGAAGCTCTGGGCTGCCATGTTGCAGCATATGCAGATGTAGACAGAGTGAAAATACATAATACATGTTGAATGGTACTCTCCTTTAACATGGAAGCACTTTAAGTTGATAGGCAAACATGTTTAATAACAGTATACATATAACAATGTTTGCATTCATGTACCCTCTCACTTATGTATGGTAAGTGACAAGGAGGCATACAAACATGCACAAATGTATGCACACGCAATCTAGCATATAGTGATACAAACTAACACGCTCAACAGTGACGATAATTGAAAAGGACAAGCAGACATACATAGACCGAGTAAATTGTTCACTCACACTCCCCAGCATGGCAATGTATTGCATATTATGCAGTCTTAATCATGATGCCACACAAAAAGGGAGATAAGCATTTTCGGTATCAGTTGTGATTATAAAGAGACATTTACACAAACGTTTTAACGTAACACACTCCATATGCTCACATAACCCAGAATGTTATGTTCAGCTCAATAATGGACTGACTGCTGCTGTTCGAGCACATTGTTCGCAACAGTGAGGGAACATCCAAAAATATTTTCGCAGGCAAATAGCTTAACAAATGAAATCCATGAAAGATAGATGAGGAAGTCAGTGCTTCATTCATATTTGATAGCTAGGCTTAAGATGCATTACCCAACCAACACAGCATGCCACACAGTGACAGTCCCAGAAATAATGAGCCTGAAGGAGCATCTGTGATGGCAGAGGTGTGTGTGTGTGTGTGTGTGAGAGAGAGAGAGAGAGAGAGAGAGAAAGACATAAATCTGTTTACACAGTCACATTGTAGGTACCCACCTTCCTTTGGGGGACAAAAAGCAAGTTCCCACAACATAAATCATCATTTTTTTGTAGGAATACTCTGTTTAAAGTTAGGGTAAGAGTTGGAATTATTAGTCATTAGAGTAGGGTTACAGTAAGTCTCCAAAAAATTTGTGAATGTAATTTGATGTAATGCCCTTTGAAGTGATGGAAATGTGACTATGGCGTGTGTGGTTATGCTGGACAGTAGATAAGAAATGCTGTCTTACAGTGTGACAGGCGGACAGCTGTTGTCTCTTCTGCCTCGTCTTTTTATGTGCCGCAACAAAAGATGAGAAAGAGGTTTAACATTAAAGACAAGTGACTCATATAATATATGCACCCACGCAAGTAAACACATCTTGAACTGCATGTGTAGGGAAATGCGTCGTAGTAGTTTCTGCCACCGCGACAAGTCACAAAGAAAGTAAACACGTCTACATTTCCTCTGACAGTTCAAAACACGAACATTACACGCATGTTGACGTCTTCTATTTGTTTGGCCCCAGGTGCCCATTAAGGCCATCCCTATTCTGCCAGTCACCCAGGCATCGGATCAGCTGATGTGGCTGGATCGATAAGCAGGCAAGCAGACTCTTCATTAAGAGTCCCTGGGGCCAGGCCACCTGCCACTCACTTGCTGGCTACTCTCTGGCAGGAGCTCCATAGTCGTCCTCTGACTGTTTTCGCTCAATAGACTTTGTGTCCCCATCTCTTTTTTTCACATCTTACGTGTGTTTGCATCATGAAGCCTTCCTAGTAGAGAAAGAAATATACTTACTGTACCTGTCACAGTACTGACATCTGTCAACATTCTTCCGATCTGTAAGTACCAGAGATAGATATGATGAGGTGCCCTGACACAGTGTACAATAAGCATGGCATGGATTTAAAAATCGGAGGGAAAATAGAATCAAAGAACAGAAGAGAACAATAGAAGTGATGACTTTAAAGGAGAACAATTCCCTGTTGGTGTGCAACAGTAAAAATAAATAAATAAAAAAGATTCCACAGAAAAAGAATCTAAATGTGTGCTCACGTGTTTTTGTAAGGCAGTGACTCATGTAAGTGAATTCCACTTGCTTGTACAATCAGTTACATAAGAAGAGAAAACCTTTTATCATTCTCATCCTAAAAAAAAAACCCAACATTTTAGAGTTTCCGGTTACGGTCGAAGGCATTTTTTCATCATGTTATCTGGTACAGAATTACCCAAATAAATCACCTCAGAATCTGTAAATCAACATATAATGTCACATTTGATGGATTTAGTGGCAAAGTAACACACAAAACGTAAGAGTAAAAGGGACCACATTTATTCATGTGATATGTTTAAGAAATCAGAATGCTTCAGGCTAATCATCATTTTGAGTAGTTAATCAAAGAGCTGCTGTGGGAAGCAGTTTGGAAGTAACCTAGCCAACCGTGCTGGCACATTCAGCTTCCCCCCTTCAACACTGCACAAAGGTCTAATAGCTGTGACACTTGAGCTTGATGAAAGCAGGGCGATGAAAGCAGAGTTAGGCAGTAAGAGGAGTTGGCCCTGCTCGCTGCCACTCCTCCACATGTCTGCAGGCTCATTACCAGCAAGCGGGCTCAATGAGCGCAGTCCTACATGCACCATTTACATACCACTACCCGCTGAGCATTGCTCACCTGTCACTTTGGGGTACTGAACTGGGCATTTATACAGAGCAGCGTGCTCTGCGCTACACTTGTAGTTTAGCTTTCAAGGGTGAAAAGAAGGCTGTCAGATGCATTTTAATGCACGTAGAAAATGTTCTTATCCAGTGAGGTTGTGTTCCCTTTTATAACACCATTATACCACAGCGCAGTATTTACATGAGGCTTACAAGACTCAGCAGTATAAAAAGTACATTATTGTGCAGCATGTACTATCGTTGTACTGTAAAGTGGTTGTGTTAAGTATCTACACTATGTGCCACCTTGTGTTACCCAGTAGGTACAGTTTGAACTTCTCCCGTGATTTGGGGATCCACACTCCACAGGTGGGCCCAGGGGGCTGGTTCATACCACAAAGATCCTCCCAGCAGGAATAGCTGGGGTTAGCAGCCACAGGCAATTAGCCATCATCTGACAGTGTGAGTCTTCTGCTTCTTGTCTCTCTACTGAGAGATTTCCGGAGCCCTGCATTGCTAAGCCCTATCGATCAGCACGCTGGAAAGGTCGGTGACTTGGCTCACTGCCGGAACACCCCCGTGTTTTGGCATTCACTGGAACTCTGCACCCACAATGCTCTGCTGCCCAAACACGCTGGCACCATGTGTCAAGATACAACATCCTCTGTAATCCATAACTAAGAGTCTACAACCAATACTAGCTCTATGCAGCTAGGCTCAGAGGCACAGAAGACCTTTGAACCATAGTTACACGTAAGATAATATCTGAAATTGTGAGACGCATCTCTGCCGCTAGGCGTCAGGCTTCTGACCCATTACTGCATAAAATTTCAGACTTTTCTTCTACTTTTTGGTGTTCTAATGAAAGAAATGCTAATCAATAGGGAATATTTTTTTCAGGATATTGTACTGTTACCAACACGTGGCATTTGATATATTGCAATAGGAAGATGTTTTTTTAAGCTGAAATAATTTTAACTGACTGTCCTGACATTAAATTAAGCTATTGTTAAAGGAATATATCAGTAAGATGCTGAAAATAATATTTGTCAATCGGCCATGTCACTATATGTGTTACTGTGTTACGCATAATGTGTTTCATGGCAGTTAAGTGGCATATCCTGCAGTAACGGTTACAAAAGCATGCAGACCTGTAGACCATTGTTCATATGGACTTTCTTTGTGTGTAAATTCCCAAAAGAAGACATTCATGGAGCACAGCACTGAGGAGAAGAGACTGTGAGTCAAATTACTTGTCTAAAGTGTTCATTTCATGTCAAACTTGATAGGACTGGATGGGTAACTTCTTTAAATGAAAGATGGATTCATTCAATTTTTAAGGCAGTACATCACAAAAAAAGAATGCAATTGCAAATTGTAATATTTTAATATTCATACACACTCACCCACCACTTTATTAGGTACACCTTCTTATTTCTGGGTTGGACCCCTTTTGCTTTCAGAGCAGCCTTAATTCATCATGACATAGATTCAGCAAGGTGCTGGAAACATTCCTCAGAGATTTTCGTCCATATTGACATGATAGCATCACACAGTGGCTGCAGATTTGTTGGCTGCACATCCATGATGAGAATCTCCCGTTCCACCACATCCCAAAGGTGCTCTATTGGATTGAGATCTGGTGACTGTGGAGGCCATTTGAGTGAACTCACTGTCAAGTTTAAGAAACCAGTCTGAGATGATTTGAGCTTTGCGCCATGGTGTGTTATCCTGCTGGAAGCAGCCATCAGAAGATGGGTACACTGTGGTCATAAAGGGATGGACATGGTCAGCATTTAGGTCATCTGTGGCATTTAAATGATGCTCAGTTGGTACTAGGGGCCCCAAAGTGTGCCAAGAAAATATTCCCCACACCATTACACCACCACCACCATCATCCTGAACTGCTGATAAAAGGTAGGTTGGATCAATGCTTTTATGTTGTTTATGTCAAATTCTGACTCTACCATCCAAACATTACAGCAGAAATCAAATCTCATCAGACCCAGGCATCGTTTTTCCAATTTTCTATTGTCCAGTTTTGTGAATTGTAGCTTCAGTCTCCTGTTCTTAGATGACAGGAATGGCATCCAGTGTGGTCTTCTGTTGCTTTCTGTTGCATTTTCGCCCAGAGAACTGCAGCTCACTGGATATTTTCTCATTTTCAGAACATCCTCTGTAAACCCTAGAGATGGTTGTGTGGGAAAATCCCAGTAGATCAGCAGTTTCTGAAATTTTCAGATCAGCCCATCTGGCACCAACAACCATGCCATGTTCAAAGTCACTTAAATCACCTGTGTAAAACATCATATTATAAAACTAGTACTGTTACCATCAATATAAAATTTGCTTTTTAGTATGAAAACTAAAAGGCTTATATGTTTCTGAACAAACAACAAGGAATACATTCTACTTAATTTAGAAAGAATACTGGCAAAAAATACATCATTTATGGGTGAGTAACCACATTGAGACATCTGATTAATCAGCTCAATGATTTACATGATTAACACCATGTGTGCTGCATCAATCTAAGTTAAATTTCCATTGCCAGGCTAGTTGGTTGTCTGTCTGACCAAGCACATCATCACCACATCAGCAATGAATTATGCAGAGGCAGGGTTAGTTTTCCCCCCCTCCTAGACTTGGTGACTGCTAAAAAACTCTAAGTGCTGCTTCTCTCTTTAAAGAACATTAACCATTTCCCAGATGCTTGAGCTTGGAGCTTGACTGCTTCCTACTTCTTTTTTTTCTACTCAGTTTCTTATCCACTGCCTCTGCACCAACAGATAAGATTAATAGACTACAATAAGTAATTCCCTGCAAGTAAAATACATTTTCATTCAGAATATGCCCTAAATCTGGTAATACTGCATCTCAAGCAGACTGCTGAGTAAAATATAACATAGATAATATACAGTGGGTTCAGAAAGTATTCAGACCCCCTTCACTTTTTTCAATCTTGTTATGTTGCAGTCTGATGCTATAATTGTTTAAATTCTTTTTTTTTTTTTCCTCATTAAGCTACACTCAGTGCCCTATAGCCTAATGACAAACTGAAAACAGAATTTTAGGATATTTTTTTTGTAAATTTATTTTGAAAAAAACAAAAAACAACTGAAATATCACATTTACATAAGTATTCAGACCTTTTGCAAAAACACTTGAAATTTAGCTCAGGTGTCTCGCATTTCTCTTAATCATTGCTGAGATGTTTCTACAACTTGATTGGAGTCCACCTGTGGTAAACTAAATTGATTGGACATGATTTGGAAACACACACCTCTCTATAGAAGGCCTCACAGCTGACAATGCATATCAGAGCAAAAACCAAGCCATGAGGTCAAATGAACTGCCTACAGAGCTCAGAGACAGGGTTGTTGCAATGCACAGATCTGGGGAAGGCTACAAAAAAATTCTGCTCCACTGAAGGTTTCCAAAAGCACAGTGGCCTCTGTAATTCTAAAATGGAAGAAGTTTGGCACAACCAGGACTCTTCCAAGAGCTGGTCGCCCAGCCAAACAGAGCAAGCGAGGCAGAAGGGCCTCA
>VUQI01039808.1:0-11684 GCA_015106735.1 Paratilapia polleni | reverse complement strand
ATTTTGTTCAAAAAAAAAAAAAAAAAAAAAAAAAAAAAAGTTTTCATATCAGCACATATGCACTGATGTAATACTGTTGGTAATATTAGTAGAAACTAAGTTTCTAGTTTACGCGATCCGCAACTTGGGAAAGTTCATAACCGCCTGGTTAATTAAGCATTAAAAAAATAAATGCTTACAGCTCTGCGATGTTGTGGTCCTTGTAGCTGGATTCTGCTGACAAATTCTTGTCCCTTTTCTGCCAAAAGGAAGCTGCAGCTGTTTTAAAAGAGCATATACTTGTATTAAAATGAAAGCAAACGCCACAGCAAAAAGAACAAAACACATATTTGTGTGTACATGCATATTAAAAAGAGGGAGCATCACGATTGTTCTTACCCTGGGTAGTGTCTGGCATGCTCTTCCCAAGGGTCTTCGTCAGGTTGCCAACTTTTCAAACCTCCACCGCAGCAGAAACACAACACCCTGTCTCCTGTCCCTGCAAGGATGCAATTTGCATTAGAATGTATTCGCAGCTATCATGACCTATTGGAAAACATAAATCATACAGTTTAAAATGTTGTGCAATTTTTCTTTAGTCCTAAACGTCTGTAAACTACCTGTGTTGTAGAAGCCAGCTCTGGCGAGCCTCCCATGGTCAATAGGGTGCTGCACACGTGCAAAGCTACCAAGCCTCTCCTCAAAAGTCTCCATCCGGACATGAGTGTTCGCATGTTGACTGCTGCCAGTCTCGTTCTCCACTGTACCTCCCTGGATTGGGATGTTGCCCACGTTGTGCCCGAGGATGAAGAAGCAGTTGGGAAAATGTCTGTTATGTTCGCCCCAGGCGGTGTCTCCTGTCTCCCAGCCATTCAGCTTGCCACCACAGCAGAAGCACTGAACCCGGTCATCCTGCCCTAAGTAGAAGAGGCCAGCTTGGGCCAGATCTCTGGGTCTCACAGGAGCGCTGGTGGGCCAAGAAAAGAAGGTCTGAAGTCGGGCTTCTTCACGCTTCATGTGAGGAACTTTAGGGTAGGTGGTCTCATCAACCACTTCTCCTGTTCTCAAATGATATTCCAGGTCTCCTGCTTCTTCACTGTCTATGCAGCCATTAATTAGCTGTCTATTGGAATTCGGGTTAAAACTGGTATGGTGGACGCAGCTGAGAAATGTGCATGATGGGGAAACCTGTAAAGTGGGTAAAGTTTGATTTATTGATTTAGGAAAAAAAAAAAAAAAAAAAGGGAAAGCTGAAATATTAACCACTCTTACTTTTTAATGCAATAAATATGATTACCTCCTTGTGCCTTTCTACAGGCTTGTCTCCCCTGCACCAGTTTTCCACAGTCGTGTTGCAGCTGAAACAGCGAACGCGGTCAGCCTGGCCGGTGAAGAAGAAACCAGCCTGTGCCAGTTTGGCTGCAGGCACCTGCTCAGTCAGGCTGCAGCCATGGAATGACTCCAGGCGACGGTTTATTGAGGAAAAATCCCGCACGTAGTCCGTCTCCCAAACGCCCTCTTGACTGAGATCACACATGACTGAAATAGGAAACTGTAGGGGTGGATTAACTTGATGGGGCAGAAGTTCTGCAAATAAAACTGAAAGAAAAATAATATGTTAAAAAGGTACAAGGTGCTTATACGTTTGCTTGTTTTCAATAGACACTTCAGTGGTTAACTGTCCTGTATTTCCATGTCTGGCTCCAGAAAGCCAGTCAGGACATTTGCACTTTTAGAGGGTCCCTGTGCCTTTAAGAGAAGCAGCCAGCCTCCTATCACATGGAGGTACTGAATGTTCCATGTGAGGGATGGGCACTGGAGAGGCAGGTTTGTCTACAGGCACAGTGCACGTTACACTGCAATATTCTACTACGCAAAGGATGTACCGCTTGAAGATACAACGCACAATCCGGCGACAGACAACAATAATAATTTAAGGATGATATCCAGCAGCTAAACGTTCATCATACAGACCTAAACCAAAAGGCAGGACATAGCACTTAAATTATCAGCAGTATAGAGGTGTGGCAGTGTATTTTAGAGGCTAAGTGCGTGTGTTCGTAACAAGTCATGTTGCAACACATCATGGCAAGCATGCATGACTCCCTCTTATGCAGAATTTAAGGGTTGAACTTGCCACACAACTGCATTGCTGTAGCATAGTTCAACGCTGTCTGTGAAACTAGCATTTTAGAATCTTTAAATTCCACAGCGTGATGCTACATCACAGCTTGACGCAACAGGAGTTATTTTGCAACCACAGTACACCGCCGATTGATTAAGCAACTGTTCGTTAATCTGATCCGCTGTTGTGCTGAGGGGATGCGATCTTTGAACCGCCTTGGGTGTCAGCCTTGTTTCAAGTAAAATCAGTCAGCAGTGTTTTATTTCTGTTTGAGCGAACACGCCCTCATCCCACTCATTAAAATACGCGCAGTTTCTGATTCACTCATAACTGCGTATGACATTAAACTGAAAGTAAAAAGCGAGAGGGGAATTTTACAATCAGTAACTCCACGTGCTGGTTTAACATATATTAATGATCGGATTGTAGGGATTAACCCCCACAAACTCCAGAAAGGCCTCGCAGCTTTGCGTTAGATAAAAGCGACACAGCAGCCGTGCGGTTTCTGGGAAACGCCGATGAACAGTGCTGATTGCAGCTGACAGCTGAGACCTCGCTAAGCAAACACGGTGTTTTCGTTCAGTATTTAGACATTAGCAAATACGGTGATCTAAAAGTACTTTAATGAGTAAAATGCAGAGATCCTCGCTTTGGACTTTGGACTCTTGTCCCCTCTCTGTGTTGTTAGGATCGTAAACGGGATCGCGAACGCTAGCTTCAGTGTTTGCTAGCTACATTAGCTTAGCCTTTCTACGCAAAATTAGCGAGGTCACACAGTTACTTGATCAACTATAAGAGCAAGATTTTAATAATTACCTTTCAACACAGGTCTCCAGTGTGTTTCAGTCAGGGGTGTGAACGTCGCCCAAAGCAAACTTCGGTGATTAAAGACCGTCTATTTATTGTGACCTCCCTATCAGGAAGTGAACTCGCAGGGTATCATGCGCACCCAGCCCACTCGAGATGACGTAAGAAAAATGTTCTATTAGTGGTGTTTTCCCAGCAACGCCCCCTATTCAGTTTTTTGGTAGTTGTTCCTTTTCCGTTAACATATTTGTTAACGTTTTTTGCATATTTGTAGTCTATGGTACATTCTAGTTTTGTGAATCAATTGCATTTCAGTTGTCTGCTAAGCTATTTAATTTACATACACTATGAGGGAAACGGTAAATGAAAGCACGCGACTATTAGGGGGAATACCCCGGAAGTGCTTTGGTTTGGGGCTAAAAAAAGGGGGGGAAATTGTGTTACAAACGAAACTACAATTTGAAGAAGGTATCTATGAAGATTGTAGCTCCTGTCAATGGATCCAGTTAGAAGTAGAACGTCTTTCAAGTTCATCAAATTACTGTCTGCAAGTCAGGCTCAATCAGCCAGAGCTATTGTAGTCATTACAGAGACTTTACATTCACCAGCCACTTTGTTAGGTACACCTGTTCAACTGCTCATTAACGCAAATATCTAATCAGCCAAGTGCACTGGCAGGAAGTCAATGCAGTTAGGCATTTAGACTTGAAAACGACCTGCTGAAGTTCAAATTGAGCATCAGAATGAGAAATAAAGATGATTTAAGTGACCTTGAACGTGGCATGGTTGTTGGTGCCAGACGGGCTGGTCTGAGTATTTCAGAAACTGCTGATCTACTGGGATTTTCCCACACAACCATCTCTAGGGTTTATAGCGAATGGTCCATAAAAGGTGGAATATCCAGTGAGCGACAGTTCTCAGGGTGAAAATGCCTTGTTGATGCTAGAGGTGAGAGGAGAATGGTCAGACTGCTTCAAGCTGATAGGAAGGCAACAGTCATTACACCATAGTATGCAGAAGAGCATCTCTGAATGCACGATACGTTGACACTGACTGAAAGTATATTTTACTCAACTAATTTATAGGTTAAATAATATAATGTGATAGATCCTCCACACCAGTTAAACATTTCTTTATTTTGCTTGAACCACGTCATAGTTTATAATGCAGAATACTGACTATAACTGATACAGTCACATGTCATATATTGTTGGATTTAGCACCAGTCAGCTTTCTGCCAAACCCTTGTTGGTGTTTCTGGGATGGTGCCAGCCAAAACTGCCTAAAAGTAAATGAATACATTCATGATGAATTCTTAGGGTGACCAGATTCCAGAAAACTAAATGTGGGACAACGTGGGATATGTTCCTAATACAGAGAGGCTTTTAGCATGTGCCGAAGCTTAATATTTTTGTTATGTGACAGTCGTCTTATGCTCATGAATTCTTCTTTTTGTCTCAGTAACCTTTAAAACCGTTATTTCAGTTTTCTCTAGTGATTATTTGGGCTTTACTGGGGATCTACCCATCAACTTGCACATCTCTTTTTGAGATCCAGGTTTCTTGTGATGCTTACAAATAACTGACATGAATGGAAAAAAAAAAACCCTCTGAGAATCACTTGCCCACCTGTTTCACTTTTATTGTAGCTTTGTTTCCTCTTATTTGTGGTAGTTTTCATTCTAAATGTCTGTGTAGCCTGTGGCTTTGGTGGAAAACTTTGGTGACACACGTGGGGCATTATCTCAATATGTTAGAGACGAGAGGTAAAAACGCTGTGCAGTCCCACTTAAAGAGGGGAACTTGGTCACTTCCACTTTCCACTTACTGCACTTCTGTATATTATTATTACTAAGGTAGCAGCCATACAACCCAAAACCTCTCAAAAAATATATACTATATACAACAGAGCATGGCACTGCTACTGAAGGATTTCAATATTTGTGGTGGCAGGTGAGGATATGAGTTTTCAGGTTAACAGATATTACATTCAAAGGCACACATTATGTAAGATTTAGCTCAAGAACAATGAGGCTGTGCAGCTTTTCATGTTTTATTCTCTTAATCTGGAACCTGAGACAAGTCCGGTCTATTTGGGTGTGGCCAGAATAAAGCTTTGCTGCACAAGTAACCACACCCTTGGAGCACACCTGTATGTCACAATTACCAGGTGAGAGATAAATACGACTGCAGACAGGCAATAAGAACGTTTTAAGTGGGTTTTAAGTCAGTCTTTAAGGAAACAGAGCTCTGTCTACAAAACTGGCTTCCAGAGTCTTTCTAAAGAGATACATTAAGTCTGCTAGAAGCTACAGCTTGTGATTTGTACTAGTTTTCACTAGCTCACATATTTGTCCTAATAACCCCTTTCATTGTACATTGTCTTCATCCGGCCTACCTTAAAAATGGCACGCTAACAATGCTCTGCATAAATAACCTGATTGTAAGCTAATCGGTTCAGCTAATAACAAAAATAACAAATATGAAGTAAACACCATATGGAAGGTTCAATTATTAAAGGCAGCAGGTCTTTCATGTATAACAAATTTATTAACAGGCTGAACACTCATGTTTCACATTTAAACTTCAAATTTCATAGAAAATAGGCTGTGGGCTTTCAAAACCTGCACTCAGACAGGGTTTTTGATCCATCCAACATATAAGATCTGTGCAGTTTCAAAGCACCATCAGAGTCCACCTTCTCATCTTCCACACCAGACTGCTTAAGGAGGACTGACCGGGATGAGAAATCTCAGAATGTAACTCGGCGGCTGGTGGGGATTTGAGTTGGAACAAGACGTCTAGGTCAGACGAAGCATCATCCCTCCACAATCCGACGAAGTATGTTGCCCAGACCGCCCTTTGCTATCTGGAGAGGGGTCTTCTCCTCCTTGTTCTCAATGTAAATGCTGGCCCCATGTTCCACCAGCAACTTGGCTGCTTCCACACGCTCCTCGTCGCATGCAAGGTGGCTGGAAGAAGAAAAAATTAAATTAAAAATTAATGCATAACTGTAAATACAAAATGCCCCTTTTTTTTTTTTTTAAATGTTCAATGCTTGAAACACTGTAGTATATTTCTAATTTTATTCGCCTCTAATGTGGGTGTAAAATTCTGGTACCACTAAGGTAAGTGAGAAAACACAGTTTTTATTTAGGTAAAATTAGAGTTTGTGTTTGTTCACGTTGTACTACGACTGTATATCTTTGCCAGCAGCCACAATGTTGTATTTGATGTATACTTCATACAGGGGTGTGTTGCCCTGTGAGTCCTGGATGTTCGTCGATGCACTCTGTTTGAGAAGCAGCTGGATGAGCCGGTAGTTGCCCTTGGCGGATGCTCTGTGAAGAGGAGTAGACTCCAACTTGTCAGTAGCATTGGGGTCTGCCCCATTTTCCAGCAGCAGCAAGGCAATCTGCAAAGAGGGAAACGCGTTTCATTCACAAACTGTTGATGAAGATCACAGTTTTACATCCAGCGATTTCCTGTTTCGATGAACTACCCCTTTTCAGATCCCATCATATTGTTTCAGTAGTGGCACCGAAGTCGCGTGAAAGTTTTAACCATCCTTAGGAAGTGAGACAAGTTAGAACACAATGCACTAAGCCAGCTGCCTGGGAAAACTGTGGGTGAAATAATGGCTACTAAATTCAAGATGAAATGCATTTGTGTTCAGGAGATCGTGTGCAGGTCCTTACTTTATAGGTTTAGAACTTAACTGTCTGATGCTTAATACACATACAGATGTGGAATGGCTAAATAAATAGAAATACAAAAGCCTAATTGGACAAGGTAATATTAATAAAAAACAATCTCTGGACACAATCTTTTAGCAAACTTTTTTTCAGCAAATGTTCTTTAAAAAAAAAAAAAAAATGTAAAATTTGAAAACAAAAGTCCATCTAGAATTTCATTTCTTTTATACTCTGGTTTAACTTAAGAAAGTAATGATCTTGATTATTGCAGTACGTTGGTTGGACGCCATTTTCTTTTTCTTTTTTGTCTTTATTAATGCTTAGCAATGATAAAGGTACTGTAGCATAATTGCTTCAATAATGCCATGGTAAATGAGATATCTCTGTTGTTCTCAAATACGGACTATGATACAAAACAACAACAATTAGACATTGCACAATATTGCCATAGCTAATTTGTTACTGAAACCAAAGGGCTAATGATTGTTTTTATAAAAACAGACACATCAGCCTTTTTATCTCCACGTGATCTTTCCTAGAGCACAAGAGATGACATTATAAAAGGTTTCCATTTGGCTGATTGACAAGGGACTTACACATACAGTGCTTAAATAATTTATTAGACCACCACCCAGTGTACGGTTTATGCCACAGCTGCTCTAAATGAACAGTACTGGTAATTACCCAAATCATTTTTTGTTTCTGTAATGGTTAATCCACCAGTATGCACAAGCTCTTTTAATCAAAATGATATTTTTAATGCAAAAATATAATTATTGTTGTTATCCACAAATTTTCAAATTTACTGTTGTACAGAAAAAAAAATAGTAAAGCACTTTTTTTTTTTTTTTTGATTAAGATGCCAAATTGCAGTTATTTATTTGCATTCCTGAACAGAAAAATTAGTTTTAGTTTAGTTTTAGTTGAATATTACGCTTGATTAATTTCTGACTTCTCAGAGAAGTCCAGTGTGCCGGCTCAAATTTGGGTAGAAAAACGTGAATTCAGTTTGACATTCCTCACTCCTGTTCAACATGGTAAAACGAGAACTCACGAAAAGCAAAAAGTTCGTATTAAAGCACTTCATGGTCACTTCACTTCACTCGTTTTTATGACAGGTGGTCTAATAAATTTGTTAAGCACTGTATAAATGGGCATCTGTAACATTCAAGTCATTGCCAGACCAGTTCACAGAATGCTGGTTAAGCATCACAGTCACCATTTTTAAATCTGGTGTCTGTGGTGATATTAGTGTTCTGGTGCACTGGTAGCCTGTGTTCTTTTAAATCCATCAGCAGTGATTAGTTTTCCAGACCTGAGGAGGGAAGCAACCACAGAGATGGAAACAATATGAAGCAATATGAAGTACAGAAAAAAAATAAATAAATAAAACACAACCCAGGAAATGTCAAAGAAAATATTCTGATGCGCCAGATAAAAAAAATAAAAAAATAAATAAAAAATAAACTCTGTGCTCAGAGGAAGGATTACAGGATTACAGTTCAAATAGGAAAGTTTTCAGACAGCCTGCAGGCATACAGTGTGTCTGTTGATAATGTCTGTAATTCCTCTAAATGCCAGAAGGGGGAGGCAAAAGTTCAGCACCACAAGTTTATTGTTAACAGAAGGAAAGGCAGCTTTTTACATGTGAGAAGAGTAAATAACTCAGAATTATATTTAATGTACCCCTAGGAGTTTTTGTTAAGTGTAGTAAAAGTTCAGAACTATGAGTTTCTTCTAAAGAGATGCTCAAAGCAATTTTTAGGAAACAAGAATGAAAACTTTATGTTGATCTAATAAAGTTGCAAAATGTTGCTGCATTAATTTCAGGTAAATTGGGATCTGAAGAGTGCTTCTTTTCATAATTTTTCCAGACGGCTGAGCTGTTCATCAGTGTTCATATAGTTCACTGAGTGCCGGTTTTTATAGTGTTATTGGATTGTTTTCACTTGTTGGTAAGCCAAATGAAACAGAATGAACTTGGAACTATCACAACATACTGCTGTTAAAGGTTTTTCCAAAATGCTTATGTTATGTCATGTTAGCCTGAACTCTCTTAGGCAGCTTTCTTGTAATTTCTTTAAGTAGTCTTCGGGAATAGTTCTCCAGGCTTCTTAAAGGACATTGAAAGCTCTTCTTTGGATGTTGGCTGCCTTTTGTTCTGTTTTCTGTCAAGATGATCCCACACTGCTTCAATAATGTTGAGGTCTGAGGTCTGGGAAGGCCAATCAACGAACTTATCAACAACCCATCAACTGAAGGGCCAGATGCATCTCTCAGGTCCTGTGTCAGGTCTTTGCTGGATTTTTTCCCTTTTTTTAAAGACTTTCAGATACTGTTCATCTCCTGTAGATAGCCTTTTAGGCCTGCCACTCCTTCTTTTGTCCTCCACTTGTCCAATTTCCCCAAATTTCTTTAAGAACACACTGCACACCATGCTGAGATATGTCAGGTTTTCGAATAATAATTCTTTGTGACTCACCTTGTTGGTGCAAAAATACTATTTTATCCCTGTCAAACTGCGTTATATTTGGCATTTTTCATAGATTCAACTAAAGAAATGGGAACAAATTATGTGTTTTTGCAACAGGCTGCTAGTAACAAAGTGCCTAAAGATACAGTTTAAACTGGTTCTTTGCAGAGTTGTCTGTTATGTGTTATGCTGGTTCATCCCTTGAGTTCAGTGCTTTTTTATGCTTGAATGATTCATAGGTCATAGTGTTAAGTGGCTTAACAAACAAAAAAAAAACATTCAATGGTCAGGTACAAGGACTGGACTGAAAATGAGTGAAAAAGCAGTCAATGTCCAAAGGAAAACTTTGAAAGACCTTCAGAAAGCCTAGAGAACTATTGCTCAAGAGCACTTCAAGTTAAGACACTGACAATCTGGGAATCCATCCGCTACTCTACTTACTAAGGCTCTAGGGGCAGTGGCCAGTTTTTGGGGGTTTCTGGTGTAGCCAGTGGATATTTGGGCCAACACTTCCTGTTCCATCTACTGGCCATTGTTAATGAATGCATTAAAGGTAATAAAAAGAGAAAGAGTTGTCAGAAAATAGCCAATGGTCTCAAGATTACATTTTGGCAAATGCAGTCCCATTTTTGCTTTTCACATCAAAAGGGGTAGGATTAAATAAGTCTATATTTCACCCTACTCCTTTTTGAGCATATAAATTGAGTGGTATAGTGTTGTTGGAGGCAACTCAGTGTCCATTTTCTTTGTTTACCTGCTTACAATGCACTTTTGTTTCTTAGTTTTATTTACATTTTCGAAATTAAGCAATCAATCAATCAAAACATGTTACCTGCATGCATATCCTATTGTCACTCCTATCTTGTTACATACTGGGTCAGGAAACAACCATCTTACATTGTGATGTACTAGGTAGCCCTTCATTTTTTAGCGTGCAGGTTAGTCAGGTCATGCCTGAACATCTGAAATAGATGCAATGAGACAAGCAAAAGTTCTCCGCTGGTGTCGTCATTGTTACCACGGACAATGACGGACAATGACTGTGGTAATCATGTTGGAAAACAAAAGTAATATGAAGGGGAGAGGAAAAAAAGTGGTCCTAGACATGGCTCAAATTCTCACCTTCTGGTTGGAGGGATACCCTTTGTGTTTAAACATGATGAGCTTCATACTCACTCAGCATCAGCATGTCACGAGTTGGGTGTAAATGTGTTGGCGAGCAACAAAAACCTGCCCAAAAGTGACAGTTCAGTCAAGCTCAAACAACAAACAGAAACCGGAAAGCTTCAGGTACCACAAAAACCTTGTCCCTTGCCTACAGATATCTGTATATTCATATGCAGATATCTTATCATAGGGATTAAAATGCTGAATCTGAAATCAAGCTTGTATACCAGGTTGTATAATTTTGGTTTTGATTTCTGTTTTAAGAATCCAGATGTGATCCAACACATTCTCTTTTCACTATTGTGTCAAGACGGTTAAAACTGATTTATTGATGCTCATAATGCTTTAATATTGCTTGCAATAGAAACAACAGCATTACCCATGAATTCTGGCAAGAGATGAGCAGGATGCTCTCTTTTGGTAATTATGTTTTTCTCTCATTTATGCATTTAAGGGATGGAACACAGACAATAAGGTTTTGAAATTGTTTTTGCGCTATAATTTACACAAAACGGTAAGCTACTAATACTGTGCAAATTGCTTTTACATTACCTGCAATCCCACAAAAAAGCAAACTTAACTATAATTTCTTTTCATTTTTGGTATATTATTATTTTCTGGCAAAATGCACATCTTCCATAATTCACCCTTTATCTCCATAAGAGGCATTTCAAATGGAAAGCCTCTCCAAACCCTCACCAGTTTTTTCTTGAAAATCTATAAATGATGGGTAAACCCACTATCTCAGGAGCATTAAGGCAGTGACCCTGGGCAGAGGTTACTAGGTCGTCCACTCACTGTTGCTCAGATGATCTACATGCCACAGAAGTAGGTTGATGGCATAAACTAAATCCAATAGTAATATTGCTTTTCATTGATTTTTTTTTTTTTTTTTTATCCACCCTGGGATAATACAAACATTTCAAGTAATGGACGGGTCTACATCTTGGTGTGCGTTCATATATGCACACAGGCGCAAATACATGATGGATAAAACCACTGATGACTGGTCGTTACAGTGGGCGTTGACGAATACCCTCGTCATGGGAGTGAATAGAAATGTAATTTATCTTGGACACATAGGAGACATAGCACAGTATAAGACTATAACTTAGAGCAAGTGTGTTATTATTAGTGTGGCGGGGCTCGCTCGCCCAGCCACTGCTGGGAGAGACAGAGGAGAGTTATTTGTTAAATGCCACTGCTACTGTACTGGGGTCTTAATTGGATTTCCTCTCGCGCTCAAAACCTCCCTCGATTTTTTTATGAGAATGACCTCTGATGTGTCACACACAGCCAGTGTCTCTCTCTCTCACACTCACACACACACACACACACACACACACACACACACACAGTTAAATACACTTATTCAGGTGTAGATACACACGTGCAGTCTTTAAAAATTAACCGTACTTGTATGTTTATTTGTTGGTCAT
>VUQI01039807.1:0-17788 GCA_015106735.1 Paratilapia polleni | reverse complement strand
AAAGTAAGACAAAAAAAAAAAAAAAAAAGGCCTGATAAAAAAAAAAAAAAAAAACAAGATACACTGTGAAATCGCCAGAATCATTAAAAAAATTAATAAATTAAAATTTTTGTTCATACTGTCCAGCACTGGTGTTTGTTTATTTCCCTCCATTTCTGCAGGGAAACTGCACTTAATTACTGTTGTCCACTTCATGTCTGATTTATGAGCTGTCACTGCCTGAGCATGTTCAGTCTAGTTTGCCTTGATGTAAAAGTGACCTAACAGGTTGGTAGGACATGCAGGACTTTAAATTGGTGTCTTAATCGAGAAAGGCAAAGCTCTTTTTATTTACTTTTCAGACACACAAAGTAACATGGTTGATTTACAGTCCTGCATTGAGTCCTTGTCACAGTGGGTGACGCCCACTCCTCCTTTCACTTCAAATTGTGTAAAAGCAACTTTACTTCCTCTGTCTTACTTTGTGTTGCTGTCGTTGGGTTCATCTCCATCCGATGACGAGGAAGGAGATGGAGAGGGGCCAGACTGAGCGCCGGTGTGATGATTGGGTAGTCGACTTCCCCCCTGAGTGGAATCATATGGAGCTGACCAGTCAGAGAAGCCCATCTTGCCTGTCAGTGAGTCGTTGCAGTCTTGGGCTGGTGGCTGCGGGGTCTGGAATAAAGGGGTGGGGCCAGGTCCATAGGGAGCATTTTGATAGGGTGGCTTTAATCCTGGGACCTGGGGGGGAGGGAACTGCAAGAGGAGAGGAGGGATGGAAGAAAGGAAAATGGGTTGGAGGAGGAAGACGTGTGGGAAATTGAGTATAGGAGAGGAAGGATAGGGAGGAGATGTCGTCTCAGGGGTGGGAATTAATACTGTCCTATTTTATATCAAATCAAACTGGAAGCATCTAATATGAGGGAGGATTTGAGGCGGGAAGGACTGCACCCTCCTCCATCAGCCACTAAACGAGCACATGCCTCAAAGGGATTTCAAAGAAAAAAAAACCTAATCCACTATTCTACATGTAGATTCATGTAGACAGAACAATTACACATCAAAGAGACTGGAGGATTAGCAAGAGAAGGAATCTACCTGATTCTTTCCAGGCTGCATCGGTCCCATGTGAGCAGGTGGTCCCCCAAATGGAGCGGGTCCAAACCCAGGTACTGAGCACAACGAGTCAAAAACACAAGGATTAAAAACAGAAAAAAAGTGTTCTGTTCACAGTGACTAAAAGTACACAGAATCGGCCAGAAAAGATTACATAACAGTCGTTCTGTTTTCTGAACCTGCTTCCTGAGCAGTTTACTACTCACACATGAAAGAGGAGGGCACCATGTTAGGCGAGCGGGGTTTGGAAGCAGCTGAGAAGTACTCCACAGCTTTCTTGAATCGCTCCACCTTGTCCTCCATACGAGACTGCAAAGGAAACAAAGCATTATGAAGACTACTGAACATGCTGGGATTATGACAGTGACAATGTTTTAAATGAGGGATCTGCTGGTGAGATTTCCTGTATTCCACATCCAAGAAGAAGCCTGTCTTCTTCAACATTTAGCCTGTTATCTGTATGTGGAATGGATTAGCATTTGATGATTTGGCAAGATCCAGTATGTTTTGGTTTTATGAAGCACATGTTGGGTTGGTTGTCACAGCAACATAGCCATAAAGTCAAACCTAGTCAGGCGCTGGTTTATTCAGTGTAAACAAGATTAAATACCAGACCTAAACGTTGTCCCCTAAACCATGCTGCGGTGTTCTTGTGATGTCAACAGGTGTTGCAACTCAAAAAAGTTTGTTTTAATTATGACTGCCATGCAGCAGTAGAAAAGCACGTCATACAGAATTTAAAAAAATAAAATAAAAAATAATAACAATGTGGCCAATATCTGATATTACACTGTATGTGTTTGTTTTGGTAGTTATTTATTCCTCCTTTTGCGCCAGAAAATAAAATTAATCATCATATCTCAAATGACTGAACAGTTTGAAAGTCTAACAGCTCTGCATCACACTATTTTTAAACATTTAACAAGTGCAAAATGAATGTGACACAACAGATAAATGCTCTTCTATTAACCAATATGCTGATATGAGTCTACAAGGCTGAAATTTAGCCAATACATTGGTGTATCCCTATTAAACACATGAGGAATGATTGGTTTGGTTTATGATGCCTTCTTAAATGTTTGCTCTGGTTTACAGTAAATACTGTAAACAGATCCAATGAAGAGGTTTGTCTCTGAACCTCCCTTTCCCGTCTGTGACACCCACCCACCAACACTTTGGTCACAAATGAAGACACAAATGTGCATCTAAAGTGAGTATTTGTAGCAACTCAGGGTTTAATGTCAGACTTGTTCAAATTAAATGGTGAGTAGTAAGTTATCAAGCTATGGAGAAACAGACAACGTCCATTATTAGAATCTAGGAGTATTCCAAATACCAATTTTTAAACAATATTCATGCATATGACTTACTTGTGGGGCAGTAACTGCTTATGCTGCGGCTAGATTTGTCACGAAACTGTCACTTGTTTGTGGAATAAAGTCAATAAAGGTGCACGCAACATACCTAAATCTCGTGGAAAAGTCTGTAAGCTGGCAAAAATGAGATGAACTAAAGTATGTTCATCACTGTTGTGACTGACAGGGATGTTAGGCAAGAATGCTGACATGGTATGCTTTCCCGAATTTATCCTGTTCCTAAAACTGAAAACCAAAAAACCTACCTCACAAATCTGAATACTTGAATATTCAGGTCCAGTTTATGGGACCTGTTCCTTTCCCCTGGGTATTTGTTGACAGTAGGAAAAATACAATCATCCCCAGATTTAAACTTTATGGTCCAACAGTTCAAGCAAATAACTTTACTGACAAAGCGCTTTGAGTACACAGAATCTGAGTAGAAAAGCGCTATATAAGTACCAGTCCATTTACCATTTACCATTTACCAATGATGCAATAAAACTATGTGCTGCTTAATTCAAGAGGAAAAAAAACAGTTCTTCACTGAACTCATTGAACATGGTAGCACAGATAAAATGTTTTCCTTTACATATATTTTAATAGTAAAGATAAATTGAAGATTTTACTAAGGGTCAGGCTATATAGTTTATTGATATGTTGATTAATATGAGATGGGATAGACTGGGTTTTTCCAATAGCTTAGTTTGGGCCAAAGTGTAAGGGGATGAGTTTCAACATCAGCCTCATAGTAGGTAACAGCAGCACATTGCTGTGATTCTGTCAGGTCGAACCCTGCCCTCAGCACCTAACCTGTCTGGTTTGGTCTGTCTCGTAACCTAACCACTCAGCAGCCCTCCTGGTAACGCTTTCAAGTCCCTATCCAAATGAATGGGAGGAGAACATCAATTTTAACTTCAATGGTCACCAGGACATAAGAACTGCATGATCAGAATCACCAGTCAAATCTGATGAAATCTGCATAAAAGGTTTGGTCATTTTGTCCCAAAAGCTTTCTTTTTTTTCTCTTAACTTCATTCATGGCTCAATACAGAGTTTTGCATCCCATCAGACCGCTGAACAAATACCATGTAAATTCATATTATGAATACAGTAAAAGTTAAGTACACCTACCTACATCTTTACACCTGCCCCCAGACAGCTGAATCAGATGTGAACATCTATTGACTTAAACATTTCCCATTCAGGAAAATGGCTGTTGATTGGCTCTTGGTGACAGGGCGGGACAACTGCCATCTCTGCTGTTATGTAATAGAGCCATGTCTCTCTCTTTTTATGTCTCTCATAAGACTCCTATGCCCTGGTATGTATTGTATCAATTTATTTGGTAGCCCCCAAAACATTTTGGATTTACATCGCATGAAAATCAGCAGGACTATTAAGTACTCAACTTTAAAATAGATTTTTGCTTCACAAATGGACAAAAATAAGAGAAAAATGCAGATTTTTTTTTTTTTTAGGTAACAGACTGTTTGCCTTAACTATACGTGGACCTGTTGTGCTTACACCCCCCCCAAAAGGCCCATTTTGAGGCATGACAATAAGATATAAGATGACTTCCTGTGTGTGTTTGAAGATGTTTTAGTAAATGCAACATCTTCACTTGTTAGTTAGCACAGCTTCATTAACAATTCAGCTTTTTCTCACTGTGTGGAACAGTGGAAAAACACATGCGCACTGTCAGCACGGCTCAACTGATCGCCTAAACTAACCACAATGGAAAAACCCTATTAGTCAATGAATGTCAAAGAGCCTTGACATGACATACAGTTTATAAACATGTTCAGTAAACTGCCACTGAACTCCTACCATAATTTTCCTTTTACAGAAGACATCAAACTCAATGAGCTGCCCAAATATAGACTTAAATATTTATAAATTTGTCCTTTAGATGTAATCAACACAGCGGAAACCACTTCCGAAGACGACACTGGGGACTAGCTAACCCTGTGCAGCACAGATTTGTATCAGATAGGCAGAAGGCTACAGTTTAGCGCTGATGTATGAGGAAGTACAGTTGCTGACTCAGCTCTTGTGTCAACAGTAATGACCTATTTAACTGTCAGCAAAAATCTGATATGTAAAGTCAAACATCAGCTGAAAGCATGTTCATTGTTCTCTTCTTTTCATGTAAATCTTATTCAAAGAAACTGTAATTCACCCAGCATGATGTTGGTTTAAAAGCAGTCAGTAAAAAGGACCAGCGCACACATGACCTACCTGTGACTGTTTGAAGACATCTCTGGCGATGGTGTCGAGGTTTCCCAGGTCTTTGATGGAGGCGACGTACTCTGAGACGGCTTTGATCACCACCTCACAGGGCGGCAGCACCAACTGATGGGCTCGCACCTGACAGCAACAGAACAAAGGGTCTCATGTACTTATATCCAGCTACGAGGCGAGCAACACTGTGAAACGGCCACATAAACATATTCACAGATATATTTTTTTTAAAAAAGCATTACACAGGGCCACTCATATTTCTAACTGGTGGCTTTTTGTCAATGTTCATTAAAAAAAAAAAAAGATTATTTTCCGGTATAACCAAATACTTTGATGTTCACCAATAAAAATGGCACCTTTGATTAAAATAATTATCAAAAAATTTCAATACTGTGCCAATGGCTTTAGGCATCTGCCCCTATCAGTGTTAAATTAATAATCAATAAGGTGCATTCCTCACTGTGAGGGAGAGGCAGGTTTGGATTGTTAGCAGGATTACTTAAAAGCTTATGGACAGATATGCATGAAATTTTTGCCACTGGTGGGGCTTAGTCAAACTTAGAAGTGATTAACCAACACAGTCTCACAGCAGGTAGTAAATTTAGTCAGAACCTCGATTTCTATTAGTTTGTTTTCTTTCATACACGAATTTTCATCTGGCCCGTCTCATATGTGCTGATTCGTGTCCATGTACACAA
Organism: Paratilapia polleni; assembly: GCA_015106735.1. NCBI lineage: Eukaryota > Metazoa > Chordata > Actinopteri > Cichliformes > Cichlidae > Paratilapia > Paratilapia polleni. The sequence continues at coordinate 12,396 of VUQI01039807.1, read as the reverse complement.
AATTAATATTTTCCATTTTTTTAGGGTGAAAAGACCAAAGTTCAAGTCTTACAGGTCACGGATTGTTACTCGTCAGTATTATTTTTTTAATATGTTATAAATTTAAGAATTAATTCACATTGAAAACTATTTAGTTAGGTTTAGGCATTAAAAATAACCATGAGGTTTCGGCCTGGAAAAACAAATCAGTTAGTTTCAGTCGTGAAGAAGGACTTGATGGGTTTAGATGTGAAACTATTTGGTTAGATTCATATATCAAAATCAACTTGGTTAGCTTTAGCCATTAAAAGCAGTTTGGTTTAGAAAAAGATCACTGACCATGAAAATAATGTGGTTGCCACTTTTTTCAAAGCTTAATTTTCTTGGTTGCCATAGTAACACATACCTACTGAAGACTCTGGACAACATACGTGCTGCAGCCACAAAATATACTTCCTATTGAAATACATTACTTACAAAGACGTGCTGACTGTCACGAAAAACAGGAAAATTCGTGATCGTGAACACGAACAGACTGAAATAGTTATGAAGAAACATTTTGTTATGAGACTGTCCTGAATTGACTTCAGTTATGTGTGCAAGAATTTTTGGAAAGATTCGTCATCATCAAGATGGGCATTTTGCCTCCATTGTTCACCAATATATATCAAAACGAAAAAAACTGAATTGGGAGAAGTTGTCTCGATATTGTCAAGAAAATATCAGGGATGCACTAATTCAATTTTCCAGTTCTGACAGGATGCCTTGACTACCAATGCCTTGGCTTCAAGTATTTGCTGATAACAAATACCCATTCAATACCAGTGTTAAATTAATAAGCTGCATTCCTCAATGTGGGGAGGAGAGTGGGAATCATCACTTTATGTGTAAAACAACATCATTTTTGACTTAAACCCTGCATTCCTAACTTTGTAAAAAAAAAAAAAAAAAAAGTTAAATAATAAATACATCCAAATATCAAAATGTAATGGATTGGCATTTACTAGTATAACAATACATGCTAACAGTCTAAGACAAAAAAAGTAAAAGAAAAATAACTGTATTTATGTTAGTCAATTCATTTGAACTGTGCTGTTGTTTACAGTCACCAGTTTCTTCTTTCTCTGCTCTCAGTTTCAATGTGGGTGCACATCCTCACATGAGGAACAGAGCATATGAGATAGATGAAGTTAAGATAACAATCGAGTTGACAACAACTTGTTATGTTACCCTAAGGCCCAGAAAAGCTTCCAAACAAATGTTAAACTGATCATAACTGTAGAGAGAGAGAAGCCAACAAGGAGAGCATAGTCATCTGAGCCTTTCAATCATTTTCTGCAGTAACACAAACTAATGCAAAGAAAACTTGTTGGGGTAGCAGGTGTGAAATACCTGCAAACTGCTGACTTTTACGCTAGTGCTCCTTCTAGCACCAGGTGCACTGCTGCTGAGGCATGGCGTAGAAAACATAAACCAATATAGAATTAAATATATTGACTTCTTGTCACCAATACATACCTTTTTGAGTCACCATCAGACGTTATCTAATCTAATAAGGTCCATCTGATTCTGCACTCACCTTGCTAACTGAAGTAAACCTTTGCTCTTCTTTCAAGTTCTTTTAGGCAAGATTTCTTCTCAAGTTTCTGTGCCAAAACTGATGTGTGTTTTTTTTTTTTTTGTTTTTTTTTAAAGGGATGGATAAAAATCAGAGTATTCACATACTGAAGGGGGAACTAATAATTCCATTTGGCTGCTAACCTTTGAAAATGTGACTAAGGGGCAAGGCCTCCCTCACTGAACTTTTTCCAATCCCTGATCATCATTAGTAACATCCACTGAAGCAGAACTGAGTGGAAAACTAAGCTAAAAAATTCCAGGTTTTCCACTTTTTCAAGGATGATGGGAACTATACTATACAACATGACACCTTTGCACAAAGAGTCACTTTTGAGAGTAAAACATTATTATTTTTAATCTGAAGTTTAATGATGAAAATAAACATTTAAGTAAAAAAAAATACAGCCTCTGAATCATACAATCATTTGTAAGTGCTTTAACATGAAATGACACACACGCACATTATTTCTTCCTATAACTAAAATAGAAGTGTGTGTAATTAGTTCAGTTTTGTACAATTATATTTATATAAAATCACAAATCACAACAACAGTCACACCTCAATGCACTTTATATTTTAGGGTAAAGACCCTACAATATTAGACAGAAAACCCCAACAGTTAGACGACCCCCTATGAGCAAGCACTTGGCAACAGTGGGAAGGAAAAACTCCCTTTTAACAGGAAGAAACCTCCAGCAGAACCAGGCTCAGGGAGGGGCAGCCATCTGCCGTGACTGGTCAGGGGTGAGGGGAAACAGAAGAGAGCAGAGGGAGACAGGACAAAAAAAATTTGCTGACTAGACAATTAAACATTACATTTGCTAGTCTGCACTAGAGGTACTAGTAGGACAAAGTAATTATTCAGATTTTAATGCAGCCACCAGCGGCCCTCACCTGCAGCAGCGCACCAACCACGCTCTCTGTGATAGGAACTGGTAAGCAACCAAGGTGGAAAGTCAGACAGATGACAGGCAAGTGAACCAGCGTGGTACTTGAGAAAATGTAGTTATATAAAGGATGTGTCAGAGTAAACCACATCAACCACATTCTGCAGCGTGTGGACGAAGGCTGCAAATGCTAGCAATGCTACACACCACACTCGGCACTCTGAAAGCCATTATTTTTAATAGCTTGCACCTTGCAATGTCAGTCTGCCGCTGCTGCGGGCACAACGGTCAAAGTTCAAAACGCAGCCAATGGAGGAAATGTTGATGTGTGTGACGCAACTGATTTACACAACACAACACAACACAACTGTGAATCTGCATTGAGACCATGGGAGGAAAGGCCTTTCTTGGAAAAAGGTTTTTATCCAAGTAGACACGTTAGGTGTGTTTTAACAGTCAGGCAGCTTGTTGCAAGTTGGCAGTGTATTTAGATATTTATTAACATTTCCTACAAACGTTTCACAATAAAAGCCTTCTAAAGAACCACAGGTGGGACTTTATTGTGAAAGTGCCAAAAAAAAAAAAAAAACAGACCTCTCCCTAAAATATGTGTAATCTATAAAGGAATGTCAAGGCCTGGTTCAGTTTAAACTGAGGTAAGGGTTCATGTGTCATTACATACTGTTACAGCTGATATTATCCATGTTTTGCAAAGAACTTTGGACATAGAAGCAGTCACTACCTTGAGGGAGGCTAGTGGGTGTTCTGGTCCCAGCAGACTCCAGTGGAAGGCAGCCAGGTCCTCATCAGGCAAAATATGATTTCCTGCAAGAAGGAAACTCTTATGTTTTTGTTATGTCAGTGAACAAGAACAACAAAGACGGTTGGTTGCCAATTATAACTGACAAATAGGGGTGTGACTTTCAACAAAGAAATGTGAGATACAGGTTTGATTTTTGTGTGTAAGCTGAGGTGTGTGCGAGTGTGCCGCTCCTCACCCAGCAGAGCAGCGAAGCAGGGCAGGTGCTGTGTCTTTAGCCCGAGCTGCCTGGCGGCCTCAGACAGCAGATACTGGTGTGTGGTCAGGTTCTTGCCGTTCCAGCTCAGTTTGAGCGCGTGCGAGGAGAAGTAGGCGGGGACGTTGCAGAGGGCAAACTCGGAATCCTGAGCAATCAGGCCAGCGAATCCATAGTCCCTGTAGAGAGAGAGCACTTCCTGGTGGTGGTCCTCCAAAGTCTGTACAACCTGTAGATGAAGAGAAGACAAACTCATAAACTCTATGTGAAATGTGGCACCACCTCCTTCATATGTCAAGTACAAACAGCACGGCAGTCTAGAGCAGCAACAATGGATCAATAAAAAGTTCATCTATTGCCAATAGACTACCTACAGGCCAAAAATTAATTTAAAGATGTTAGCTTGTTGGTAAATTATGACAGGTATTTTTCAGTACTCTCTAATGTTTTATAGAGCACATAACATTTCAGATGAATCTGAGTTAAAAAAAAAAAATTTAAAAGGTGGACTGACAGTGGAGAAAATGACCAGCTCTCGTGCAAGTTGTCACTACAATATACTCAGTTTGTGATGAGTGTAGAGATGACAGACTGAAAACAGCACTGACACAATGTATACCAACAAAATACTTCTGCTCCATGACCCATGGTAACATTTCATAAAGAGCTGTTTGCTCGCAAAATTACATCTGTGGAAAAACTGTGCTGCACCGCTTACTTTCAGTTTCCTGGTGATGCATCTATCTGACATATGGCCATGTAATTTTCTTCATAGTTTGTGGATGAGAGGCAACATTTTTGTGAGCGAGAGGGAGGGCACGACAGGTTCAGGAATACATCACAATTGGAATGTTAATCTTTTTAATCAACGTCAGTGTTAATCAATGTGAAAACTAAATAATTACACTGAGTTTCTTTATTAAAAATCTATTTAATGAGCTGGTAATCAAATCCCTTCTTTCAAATGAATACAACATGGGACAAGGATGGCAAAGATGATTGAGTCGTGTTTAAAATGCTTCGTATCTCTGTATGACTAAAACCAGGGGTCCTGCACCATACTGAAAATCAATGCTGTAAGATGTTAAGGTTTATCCACAAACAACAGGTAAAAAACAATAATGCAATAATCACTACAGCACAGTGATGCTTTTTATCCACTAACAATAGTAAAGTAGACTTTAAAAGACACGGACACAGGAAGAGACTAGCAGAGATGTGGCAACCAGGGACCATGACATCTCAATGAAATTCAGCGACTGGCAGCGACACAGAAAGTGGGCAAGTACAAAGTTAAACTTATCTCTGTTTTGAGGCGGGCGACTGAAGTGACTACCAATGGGAGCGGAAAAAAAACACAGATTGATATATGACGATGCGGTAGGCTAACGATTGTGGCAAAAAACAAAACTGTGATTATTTTGGTAAATATGGTAATCACAGTTATATAATGATTATTTAACATTCATTTACTTCACTTTAAAAAAAAATGTCTTTTTACAAGTCTTTTTTCCTTTAACTTTAAATATAGCCTAACACAAATAAAAAAATAAAAAAAAAGATAAGAAAAAAGAAACAAATACATAAATCAATGAGGGGAAAAAACTAGGTGAAAGTGGTGGGGGACACAGGGTCATCGAGCAGGGAGGTAGGTGCAGACTCGTAGGTATCTCTGACCATAAAGCCCGACCCGTGAGAAGCCCAGTGATTCTGAGGGAAAGGCAGCTGCAACCACTATGATCCTTCCACCTTCCAAGTTTGCCTATTTGAGCCTTTTATGATTTTTACTGCTTCTAGACCAAAGACACTCTTTAAGCCAAATTGGCTCAAGCTGACTAACAATATTTGTGCTTTAAGGGAGGGGGCAAAAGCACAACGCTATAAATGAAAGAGGTAGTTTCGATGTATGACAAGACAAGACCTTTGCAGCAAAAAATGAATGCAAATTATTTTATCCAGATCCTCTTGTTTTTATAATAATTGGAAGCCAAAATTGTAATTAAAATCTGAGTAATCGCCCAGCCCCACAATGTGGTAAATACTAGGGATGTGGGCAACTAGTTGACTAGACGTTTAAACATTGTTGCTCTCGCTAGTTGGCACTAGAAATACTAGTTGGTTAAACATTATTAATATATAGAAGCAGTTACCTGTTGGTTCTAAGATTTTACAAAGCCACCCGGCACTAACCGGGGCTGCAGCCGCAACAAATGGTTACGCCCCTCTCTCTGTGTGTTTTTAAAAAAGCAAGGTGAAAAGTAAGCATACGACAGCTGCAGTACTTTGACTTAGAAAATGAGCTGTTATATGCAAGCCTTGTCAGAGTAAACTGACATATAACCACTCGACCGAACAACCACGATCAGCACAGGTGTGTGGACGCTAGACTGCAAGGAAAGAAAGCTGGTGGCGCTAGCACTGCTAACTTTAGCTACATTTGGCAAACTAATATGACATTGTATGTGTAAATACGTACACATCTTTAATACACACACAATATTTTGTATGTCCACTAGTTTACCTTGTCCATTAGATGGTGGTCAGTCCTGAATACTTTGTGTTTTCTTACTTTTAGATTACTCAGCTAGTCAGATTTTTTTTTTCAGGCATTTAAACGTCAAGTAAATTAGTCACCAAGGACATCCTTAGTAAATACATTAGAGGGCTGCCTATGAAATATGGAACTATTAGCAACATAATGATGTTCAACTACAAAGTGATGATGAATATTACTAATATTCCAACTTATTTAATGTTGTTAACAGAACCTAAGAGGAGATTATTTATTGTTTTGGTAGTGTGATCTTTATTTTTTTTAAGTTTTATTTCTTTTTTATGAATATGTTAAAAAAGTTTTTATATTCTATATACTCCTGACAGAAGAATGAGATACTGTGAACCTATATGAAGGCCCACTTAAACAGAAATAATATAACAATAATATCACGATATACAGTGAAACAGCCAGAATCTTAAAAAATATTGTGATACAGATTTTTGGTCATACTGCCCCAGCATTATTAATAAGCTATTAGTTTCAGTTTTAACTCTATATAACTAAAACTAATACCACAGTTTAACAACCACAATAATGCATATGCAGCAACTCCAAATAGACTAAACTGGCATCCAATACACAAAGCTAAGTAGAGCTCCAAAGCTGCATAGATAAGAACAACAACAATCACCCCTGTGAAAGTGCAATACAAGCAGAGGTAAGATACTTAAAGCTGCAGAAGCAGGACTGCTTCTCAGAATACAGGTAGGAAAAACAAGTGAGCACACATGGGAACTATGAGTAACGATGCTGTACGAGCACAAGAAGCATCAGAGTGCGTTGTAGTGTAATGTGGGTGGGATTTTTCTATTCTAACAAGTATCCTCTCAGGATACAATATGGCACTGTGTTTTTGTTATACCAGCTATGGGAAAAGTAGATCAAAGGCAAAACATGACAGCAGGCTACATACAGCTGACAGGAGAGGACCGCGAGAGGCAATAAGTGTGTAGCTGCATTTATGGCTTTCTATGACACATTATATATTTCACCTTACTGTATTATATAGCCGGATGATAATAGCAAAGTGGTTTAGTGCATTTATAAGGCACAGTACCAATGTTTCAAAAGGTCAGACGCACAAAAATATATTATTGTTAGTATTCTTAAACATCAACTAGCTCAAATCCACAAAATAATTCAAAGTGTACCACTGTAAGTCACTTGGGAACTATAAATAGTCTTTACCACTCAGCAGCTGTTCAACAATGTATGAAAAGGTTCATTGAGTTCATGTTATGTAATATATAGGCTAGACTAGGTCATGCCGTAAAGTACGTTTCCCATCTCCACTTTTGAATGAGGATACAAGTACCGGTTCTGCCAGCATTTATCTTTTTATTTTAATTCATCTTGGATAGATTTCCCCTCCCTGCAGACCATTACAAACACATGAGTGCACCAGCTGCATGCAACAGCTAGAGACAGCTCTGCTGGGTAGAGACACCATGTTCAAAATTCCTTAAAATCATCACAGGTGTGTGTGACATGTTTTAAACCTGCAGAAATCTTGCTGAAACACATCTAAGCTATTAAAATCCAGGACTTTATAGATATATTTTTGGACAGGTATCTTATGCACCTTTGAGCAGGTAACTTCTTCAAATAAAAAGACATAAAAGAAGCCTGATATCAGACAGATTTATCAGCTGTTCACACTCTGACTTTCATGTCTGGACCCAGGCAAACACAAAAGAGGACAGAAGAGTGAATCATGCCTATCTGAATGAAAAAAGTTGAGAATAATTATTTGAAAGCAATACAGAAAGCCCAAGAGACTTACTGCATTATATCCCAGATATTTATAGCATAAAGTGAAGCAGAAAAGGTGCAAAATGGTGCAAAAATTTCACTAAGAATGAACACAACTAAGTGCCTGGTGCTGAAACCTGCACCCATGATTGAGAAGTACCAGGGGCTGAAGGAACAACTGGAGCAAACATGCAAGGTGAGAGTGGCTCCAGCACAGCCCAAACACAAGAGAGCAAAGAAGAGCAGCTACATGAAACAGAAGCAGACAACTGGCTCAGCTCCTTAAAATCATCTTTGATGTGTGTGACATATTTGGAAAGTGCAGAAAGTTTTAAACATTGCCAGGAATCTTGCTGAAAAACTATTAAAATTCAGGGGTTTATAAACACATTTTTGGACAAGGTAAAATTAAAGCAGGTCACCTCCATGAACAAAAGACAAAAATAGGCTGATATCAGACAGAATTATCAAGTATTTACATTCTGACTCTCATGTCTGCACCCGGAAAACAGCAGAGAACAGAAATTAAATCATGTCTGTGGGTGTTGATGCACGAGGGATAATATTGAATGAGAATAACTGAGAATAATTATTTGAAAGCAATACAGAATGCACGAGAGACTTACTGTTATATCCCAGATATTTATAGCATGAAGTGATGCAGAAAAGGTGCAAATTGGTGAAAAAATAAAAATAAAAAATAAAAATCACAGAATGCAGCAAACAAGCGCTTGGTGCTCCAAATTTACTGAGGGAAATTAAACCTTTGCTCAGGGTTGAGAAGTACCAGGGGCTAAAGGAACAACTGGAGCAGATGTGCTCCCAATGGTAACAGTAGCATTAGGGGCTGTAACTTCCATACTAGAGGCAGCAGATCCCAAACACATGAAAGCAAAGAAGAGCAGCTACATGCAACAACTAGAAACTGCCATCTGGCCCTGCTGGGTAGAAACAGCCAGTGCAAAACCACCGCTTTGAGAGATAGTGCATGAATTTATGCAGGGAAAAAAAACCCTAATCAGCCTCAGGTTGATTCATTTCTGTGGTTAGATCTGGTTCTTGCACTTGCCACAAACTAGGAAGGAGTTAAACGGCCGTGAATGATGTAAGCTGCTAAATGGGCGTGCAGCACTAAAGGACAAGTGTAAAATAAACGGCACGCCGTATGATATGACCACAATAAAACAACTTTTACACAGCCATGATTAATTTGCTCACCCGCACTCGGAAGCGGAACATGGCGAGGCGGACACAGTGGCTGAGGCAGGCTGGGGGCAGGAACCATGCCCGGGGAGGCGGGGTGGCCTTGCTGCCGACGTGGTTGACTATCAGCTGCGCCGTCTGTCGCTGGCTCTGAGCTCGCCGCGCCCACTCAGGCCAGCGCTCCTTCCCCAGGGTGCCGTTGAAAACCACGACCAGCTCCAGGCCACCCTGGTACAGGCAGGCCTGCGACAGGGCGGCCAGGTAGCCCAGCATGGCGTTCCACTCGCCTCCGCACACCCAGTCCGTCTGGTAGCCGCCGTATAGGCGCTGCAGGCCGGAATCAGCGTCGATTAGGATCCTGGCAGGCGGGGGCGGGGGAGGCATGGGCCCGGGGTGATGTGGGTGGTGGTGTGGGTGATGATGGTGAGGGGGCTGGCGGGCCGCGGTACGGGCAAGCTTGAGGAGGTCCACGGGGACTGCGGCCCCGGGACAACGCTTCTCCAAATACTCCTGAAAGCCTTGCACTCCCATGACGGTGTTGTTGAGCCTGTGCGTCTGGCCGGGAGCGGGCTCTGAATACGTCCTGTACGCCGTGTTTGTAACGTGTTGTGGGGCGAGACTGTAGCTAGCTGTGCACTCCGGGGCAAAGCTAACTGGTCTCCGATGTAGTGACAAAACTGTAGTTTAGTTAACCCTGCAAAACAACTTGGCTGTCACGCAGACTAGTACAACAAGTCACCATGCACTGCTGCACAAATGGGTCTGGTAGTTATCCCGAGATATCGAAATGCCAATTTGTTCAGTTTTGGTCGAGGGTGCTCAGTTTAGTGTCCATCCCTGTGGATTTTTGGTGAGATGCCAGCAAGGCCAGTGTAGCTACCTACCTACAAGAAAAAGTTCAACACGTTTCCTGCTCCCATAATTTGGCTTTAACACGACTAGCTTCCAAAATGTAGTTGGCAGCAAGTAACGGAAATGCAGCAAGGTGGTGGATGTTACTGAGAAATGTCTGCAAAATAAAAAATCCCCCTGTTTTGTGCACATGAAACAGATGCAATACTGCGCATTAGTTAGCAAACCCACAGGCTGGATGGCCAGTTCGCGGACATGATGTTAAACCGAGCAGCTTGAAAACCGTTGTTTTTCTATCTGACAGCTGAATATTTTCACATTTATTCGGCACTGGCTCTGGGAAATTTCAGCACATGTGCAGCGTCAGCTTGCAGGCTAACCGGTGTCAGAATATTAATTAAAAACAAACTAATGAGCAGCGTGCCTGGCTCTACTAATATTTGCTAACTGTGGCTAGCTGCTAGCTGCTGGCAGGGTCCCCGGCGTGATTTGACGCGTCAACTCCCGAAGACAAGTCCGGGGCGGACACGACGCGGAATGAGATGGATGTTTGACGAAAGAAAAGAAAAGTAACTAAAAGAAAATAAAAATAAAAGCCCGATGGTGCCTCCCTCGCTTTCTTCCACGCTCACGGCTTCATGTTGCAGAGGGGAACGTTACTTCCAAGCGACGTCAGCCATCTTGCGACTTCCTCGCGGCCCAGTGGAGTGGGAGGGAAGGCGGAGGGAGGTGAGGAAGGAGGCGCGGCCGGGCGCAAGGTACGATGGGAATTGTAGTCTAAATGTGGCGGCACGGCCGTCCGGAATTTAGGCAGTGGCAAGAAGAAAAAAACTACAACTGCCAGCGACGGTTTGGATGAGGATAAAAAGCTGGAGAGTAGCAGTTCTCCAAGAGGTCCACAAGTGAATCAAGTGCAAACGCGATTATTTGTCTGTTTGCCGTCCAGACCGCTATTTTTGACGGTATTCTCCATTAAATAAAAACACAAATACATCCACAATATAACTGCTGTTTTATATGCCTAATATTGCTGCACTAATCACTACTTTGGTGAAATTTTAAAGCATCTGATGTAGGGAATCAAAGTAGAAAAAACTGGTGAATTTAAAATGTAAATATGAATTGGCGGTACATTAATACACGCTCATTTACTTAGTAGTGTAACAGGTAGAATGGGGCTGTCCCACCTGTGTTGAACCTCTGTGAGTTTGTCGCCTTCTTGTGGCGGCGTACAGAAAATGTGCCGGCAAAAATCTGTGTATATTAAAAAAAAATCATGATAATAAATCTTTATACGAGCTATACAAAAATGAAGAATGAAATTAAATGAACGAAATCAGAATGTCTGATGAAAATAAATAAAGGGTATTAATCTGGTGTGAGCTCTGCATAAGATTATCAGGCTGATTTCTGAATGTGACCAGAAGAGTAAATGAGTCTGTTTGTGTGTTGACTCAGGAGGGATATTAAATGAGAAATGTTGAGAATAGTTATTTGAAAGCAGAATGCCCGAGAGGTTCACTGCATTATATCTCTCCGCAGTGCCTCACATCTGTCCAGCAGAAACTCATCGGTTCCCTCATGTAAATGGTTTATTTCAACTCTGTCAACCCTGTTCTTCTCACTGTCACAATACTTAACACTCATAGTATTTAGGGCGGCTGTGGCTCAGGAGGTAGAGTAGGTCGTCTATTAAGTGGAAGGTTGGTGGTTCGATTCCTGGTTACCCCAGTCTGCATGCTGAAGTGTTCTTGGGCAAGATGCTGAACCCTAAATTGCTCATTGGAGTGTGAATGTTAGAAAAAGCACTTAAGTGTAGAAAAAAGGTGCATTTAGTAAGCCATTTTAAATTCTGCTTTATTTGCTTTTTTGAATTTGAGATAGTGAATTATACAATTATAAAATTACACATTTTATTTAAATTTATACTTTATTGTATTTATTTAAATTTCAAATTCATTTTTACCTTATTAAGATATTTGTTTTGTCATATTGCATTTTATTTTATCAAACTATATAGTATTATATAGTTATAGTAGATTGTGTTTTCAGCTCAAAAAACAAAAGAATTTCCCAACTTTGGGCATAAATATAGTATATCTATCTCATCTTATCTGGTAAATTGTGTCTTCCTTTGGATAAAGACATTTCCACCAGAAATTGATCCAGAAAAAGTACAAAGTGGGGGCCTAAAAATTCACCTGAATGCAGGAAATTCAGAGTTTGATAAGTGGTTTAGTTACAGTTTGCAAAGTAACTGCTTTACTTTGCAGACTGTAAAAAAGGATGTTTGAGTCACTGTTTTTTACTTCTGACACACAGTAAAATTAAACATATTAACTGTGTATTCAGAATATATTTATTAGCACTGTTACCTCGCCATTAAATGTGTTGCGCTCCAGTGCAGCTGCAGTGCGAATGTTATTAGTGTGCTTATTGAAGTAGGAGGTCTGTGCACATTAAATCATCATAACTCACTTAATTTTCAACCAGTTTTCAAGTGCTTTTGTTTGTTTTTATTTCTGATAG
>VUQI01039802.1:0-15185 GCA_015106735.1 Paratilapia polleni | reverse complement strand
GGTCAATTTAGTTATTTTTTTTTATTCCAGTTACTTTTGATGTACTACTAGCACTGTTTTTGCCATCCAGTTGGTCCTATTGCAAGAGGATAGTGATGACCACAGCAATGGTTTTTATACATTTCCTCATTAAATAAGATTTGGTTCAGGCGATCACCTCATCAGTACCTTATTAGGTAGAAACAGGTGTGCTTGTGTTGAAATTCAAGAGACACTGGAATGGAATGACTGTCATATATGTAGAGATTCTGATTTCTGAAATATTTGCAGTGGTTTAATTTTTTCCAGAGCTGTATATCTGCATGTAGACACTGTGTCTACATACCTACCTGGGTGAATACTCTACTTCCAGCTTAATAATATAAGGGTTGTAGAGTCATAATTGTCTCTCTATGCAGAAGAAAGAATACAAAGACATGGAAAAACATGAACATAGCCTTTTTTCTTTTTTTCAGAATTGTTGATAAAATTACTTGTTCATTTGTTCATACCTTTAGATTTTGTGTGTATGTGTGTGTGTGTGTGTGTGTGTGTGTGTGTGTAGTTACATGAGGGGTCTAATCGCCAATTTTGTTGTGCAACCAACCTTGTATTGCAAAATGAAACAAATTACCTTGAATCTTACCATCTCATCACATGACTTTGATGTAGACAAAACTGCATAATTACAGTTTTGTCTAATTACATTATGCATTTCAAAGCACCCTTGTAAGTAACGTTCTACCCTCTGTTGCCCTGTGATTCCCCAATTCAGTTTCATTTGTATGATGTTATTGTTACTGTGATATTAAGCTGACTAAATTGTTGAATTCATGTCTTTGTAGAATAGTACAAAGTTTGTGTAATAAGCAAAACGTATTTCCTGTATATGAATGCCAACAACTGATCAGACAGTTTTCATTATTTGACTGTATTTTAAAAAAAAAATGTTCACAACTCAAGTTGCATTTTAATTCAAACCAAAGGTTAGCCCGAAGAAAGAGATTACTAAACTAACAGTCTTACTCAGTCACTGTATCAACAGCCTGTTCGGAAGTTAAATAGATTGGTTGTGTTTGTTGCTTGCCTCTGTAACTGAGCTGTGAGCAAATAACTTGTGTGCAGTAAGTCCTGACAGTGTGGGTAAACAGGTTTGGGAATTTGTATGAATGTATTTAGGATGTTGACATTTTGAGTAAAGAATGAGAAAAACTAAAATCCTCAATAAAGCTGTCTGTGTTCTTTTTCCTTCTAGAAGCTGGCCATTCAAAACAGAGAGGAGCGCCTTGAGGAGACCATAAGAAAAATGGCCTGTAATCAATTAAAGATATGCCAGCTGATCCTTGGGATGAAATTAAATATATGAAAAAGTGCATAATATTTCATCCTTTGGATAAGTGTGACCTTTTTAACAAAAGTCCCAAAACAGTATGCGTATACATTCGAGTGGTATTCAAAGTTCTAGTGGCCGAACAAATCATGACTCATGTCCACTGGGAGCAAAGGAGAAAATCTGATGATACTATTACAGAGCAACAAGAAATTATTACAGCGCGCAGGCTGGAGCAGAAGTACATCTAAACAAAATACATCAAACAGAGAATAAAGGATATCTGCAGTCATGCTGAACACAGTGGACATTAAATTGGGGCCAAAAATACAGTTGCTGTCATACAGATGCTAATTATAATCACATATACTGAGATGCTGTGAGTCTGATCTATGAACAAATTCACAGCATCTTCTATGACATTTTTAACTACTTCTGCTCATAATGATAGTAATCAACTAACTGTTCAGTTTCTTCCACTGTTTAACCCTCTTGTCTCCCCATGTGTCTATTCGAGACTTTGTGTCTCTGTCCATGGTGCTGAAGCAATATTATTATTGTTCCATGAGCATTTTCACCACGAGTTTGGTTTTGCCGTTACAAATGCCCATGTGATTAATATACATTAGTTAAAAAGTGGTGCACAATTACATTTGGTATTAATATAACAAACCAATTTTTATTGTGTCTAAGTCCCACAATTCAACTACATAGATACTGAAATTTTACTACATGTTCACTGCTACATACATACATAAATGCTTAATTAACTAAAGTCAAATGTCAGTTAATAAAAGGGAGTATGAGAGCAATACGTGCTACTGCAGATAGAGTTGCCTATTGTTTTTCCTTCAGCCTAACTGATATGGTCCTTCTTCAACTGAGTTTTAACTATCTGGCCTGTCTACTCTATGGGCTAAAGGAAAAATTAACCTGGTGTATGGCATGTTTAATTCACACAAATTCACAAATTCACACATATTCACGCAAATATTAAACAGAATTAAAATTCTCTCAGCAGTTTTAAATGATTGTGTATGTTTATTCTCTTCTTCTTGCAAATTTCATAGAGTACTAAGGTTTGTCCACCATGCACTGATCTTTATTAATGTGTGCAACAGGAAGACAGGAAGAGTTTGAGCCATATTTCTCCAAATGTTCATCCCTGATAACAGAGGATAGGGCCTGCTGTGTGATGAATACATTGACAGTGGCACTGGAGAGGGGGGTGCACTTGATAATGAGGCATTGCATTAGACAGCTAAAGGCATGGTGCACTTTAAAATGAGTGAGAGAAGTGTGAGAAGACGAGGGTAGGGGAGTATAAAATAGAACATGACAAGACTGTTGGATCTACACTTATTCTCTCCAGCTGAGCTGTAGCTTGATCGCAGCACTGGGACTAATTTCTTGGCAGTTTTCGAGCAGTCTGCCTTTGTAGGCGGGCGAAGGTTTAGATGGAATAACTTGAACATATTTCCCACAAGTCCCTGGGCTTGAGAATTGGGACAGTGTGGATTGCTAATTGAGTCAATTATAAGGGTCTGTGTGAAGGACAGCTAAAAGCTCATATTTTACATATAAGTCCACAACACATTAGAGAGGCAGCATTCTTATGTGTGTATGCCCATAGAAGCACTGTCTGGGTGCAAAATTGTAAACTTACCACTTCCTAAGTCCCAGACAACCATGTATATACAATAAACTAAACCCCATGCTTGTAACTCTTGCCATCTATCTGGACCAGCTTTTCAATAGATGATGCTCTTTGCAGTGTAGTGCATACTGCTTCTATAGCTTCACCAGTAATTTCAGAAAATATTAGCCTTTCTAAAATTTCTGAGGGCTACCAGCCTCTCACAGAGGTTTGAGATGAGAGATGCTTTCCTTCTGCCTACAGGGAACCCTAAAACACTCACTAATGGATTATAATGAACTTAATTTGCTCTAGGATGAGTGATAAGGCTGTGAGAGCACTGAGGCATATCTTAAGCCTGCATTTTACCCATATTTAATACGGGGGAAGTGAAGACAGAGGAAAAAGGCATTACAATAAAGTCAAGTAGGCAGAAGAGATAACAAACATGATTACATTATGAAAATCCACTTGTGCTTTCCTACTACCTGAAAAAATGTGCTACACATACTACATATAGTCTGTATTATGACTGGTGAACTTAGAATTCCTAATAAGAAAAATGAGGGGCAGTCGTTCCTTTTGATGCATGCAGGCTGTTATAGCATTATTATACATCACTAGAGAAGACAATTTGGCTGAATCACAAAACCTCTTTTTATAGCAAGACCCTGAGCTGGAGATTTTACATGGGAAATTTAACTCACTTGTTAACAGGTAAACAGAATTTTTTTGTCACAGTGCAGGATGGATGCGTGTGTGCAACCAGCTGGTTTCACCTGGCACTTTTGTGGGTTTTTATCAGCTCCTAGTAAGAATGGACTGTTATCTCTGTGGGTTCATGGACCATAATCTCCTTTTCAATATTCTGTTTGGGTTTTGGAGCATGATTAGATATGGCAAACGTGTTGATCTGCGAATGCTGAACAACTCAGATGGAATAGAATCATAAAACACGGTCGGTTTGCCTTTGTAATGGCTTACTAAAGTACAGAACAGATACAAGGAAATGGGCTCAGAGTGGATCACACATGATAATTGGAGCTTGTCACCTGTAGCTGGTTAGGAAGTTGTGGATTAGACTGTGGTTTCACCCTCTAACCTGCATCCCCTCAACCCTCTTGAAGATATTTTTTTCCCCTCTTAGTCTTCATATTTACATGCACATACACACCTACAATCATAAGATGCTTCAACAGTGTCAGCTTTGAAGTGGGCAAACACAATGTGCTTTTCTGATCTAATTAATGCACCAATTAAGAAAAAGGAAAACTGGCTTCCCAAGGGCAGCTTTGCCCAGGCTTTACTAATTAAATCTGGGAAACATGAGTGATATGCTTCCTGATCAGATGTGACACCTTGTTCCTTGGTGCAGACAGCTACAATAGGTAGCCCCACACACTCACATGCACATGAATGCGCACACACACACATACACACACACACACACAATCAGGTAGAGGAAGATGGAGTACTCAGTAGTCTAGCAAATTTCTGGGCCTTTGTAAAGATCAAATCTCTGGTACGGTTCAGAGATTTGCACAAACATAAAATAAACAATGTATTTTGGCATTATTATTAAAAATGAAACATATGGCTACTTTGGTGGACATTACATTACATTCAGTAGAAAATAGTGTTGGCAGTGAGGTCTGTGAAAAAATCCTGGATAACAGCAATATTCTTCAGGAGAGACGTGTTGCTTTTTAGCTTTTTCAAAATGAGTTTCCCAGTACTTCAAGCACAAATAAAATTCAATTCTCCTCAAGTAGCAGCAGAAGTCTGAAAAGAAAAAAAAAATATTCCAGTCACTTCTAGGAAAGATTTTTTTGTGATTTGATTGGTGACACAAACTAAAACAAACTCTTATTCATTTTACCTTACAATGCCTTACCATCTATTAATGTATCCTGAACCTTCCTCTTAAATTACACATGTAAAATAATCCTTATCATCACCAGTTATTTTTGTATCCACTTTACACTTTGATAAACCCCTTTCTCTCCCATGTACTATAATGTCATTTGTAGCAAAAAAAAAAAAGGAAATGAATAAGCTAGAGAACAACAATAAAAGACCAACATTACAGAGCAAAGACAATCTCATTTAAATGTCATGCTAAACTCATAAAATCACAAATTAAATGGAGCTCATTATACTCATATTCTCTGGCTTTCTTGTATGTAGCTGGCACATTGAAACGTAACCTGTGTTAGACATGCCTAAGCTTTATTGGGTGGAAATAAACTCCTAGGAAGCATTAAATAGTGTGAAAGCTTTGCCAAAATATAACATTTAAGCCTACAAATGTGATGAAGTGGTTTAAGAATTTTCAGTGGTAAAGTGTCTTTTCTACTAAAAAAACAATTAAATGCCAATATGAAATATAAAAAGAATGGTGATGAGGCTCCCATGACAGGACCATGCAGTTGTCTAAAAGGGATACATGCCCTATGACCACTTAGAATTAAACCTTCTTCATGGGGGTGATATAAATAAAGGACATTCATGACTTTAGTTTGAGAGTGCAGTCTATTTCAGTAAACTGCATTTTTTTTTAAAACGGACAGAGATTAAACTAAGTGTAATTTAGATCTATTAATTTTATTTTATCCAGCTGAATTCTTTATCCATTGGTCATTACGGTTACAATGCTTTCACAAAAAAATAAATCTAAACTTTGAAAAGAGTAACAAAGCGATCATTTCAGAGGTGATCTGTCAGAAACTTAATTGCACACACTCCAGCTTATTCATTTTGCATTCACCAAACTCAAAGCTGACAAATAAAATGAATGGCTTATTGACAGGTTTAGTCCTTCCTTTCCTTTTCCTGGTTTCCCATCTCTCTCTGTTACAAGCATCTATATTTTCTTCATTATTATTCTTTGTTGGTAATGTGGTTCTCAGAAAATTACCAAATCATTTTATTGTGTCAGTGGCAACCTGATGTACTTATAAATGCAGCTATGGGAAAATATAGGAAGAAGAATCAACACTTAATGGCTTTGTCCTTGCCCTTACACTCACTCCTGCCTAAGGAAGCATATACAGCGTTAGCCGGTTGTTCATTCCAGGCCTTGAGAAGCTGATCCCAGAACCTGTACATGATAACAACATTGATTAACCTTGATCCGTGACTCTTTACATTTAAACAGTTGCTTTGTAGTGAAAACAATTTTACTTTTACATTGCCTCTTCCCTTTCACCTGTTTGTGCAAGAAACTACTGCATCATGTGATCGGTTTTGTTTATTTGCATTACATTTGCAGGTGCAGTCATACAGAGGCATGGACTGTAATTAAAACATGCCATTTAAGAAAATTTGTCCAGTTCACTAGAATAGTTTTATTAGCATGACTTTACAGATCAGTTTCCTAAAAATGAAGTGCACATGTTATAACAGAAAGAATAATGTTGGAGAGGTAAAGGTAAAGTAATATGATCAATTGCCCTTGTGGGCTAGCATTTTGATGCTACATATTCATACTTGCAAATTTGTGCCTGGAGAGTTTCTAAAGAAGAAAAGCTTTCTCAGAAGTCAGCCTCAATGCTCAACCTTTTCTTTTCAAGATTGTGCCGCTCTGCACTGGGTTTGAGCTTTTGGTCATTAAGGAAATAATTCATTTCTTCAATACAAGATCTAGTTTGAGGCATGGACAGCATTAAATGAAATGAAATAGTCTACTAGGTTAATAGAATTACCATGTTTAGTGGATTTGATTGCAGGGACAAAGTAAATCTGCACAAATCTCTTATGTCAAGGTGAACTTTGATGAAATCTGCAAATCCGGGCTGTTGACCAGCAGCAAGCCACCTTGAAAGAGCTTTAGGAACTCTAACTGAGGATGTTATTCTTATGTATTAGATATGTTGCTCGTTTAATTCATTTCCTTTGCCTAAAAATTAATTGCTCTGTAAAAGAGCTCTTTTGCTCTTACCTTCAAATACTGCCTATTTTGCAGGAACGTAAAGATGATCTTTTTCATGTGCCACTTTCTTATCTGGGCCCTCACTTCAGAATGTATCTTCCTTTCTTAAAATCTGGATTTGTGCACTCCTGAAATATAGAGTATAATAAAAACTGGAATACATATATGACATCGTTAGCAAAATTACACAATTAATCACACTCCCAGCTCATCAAGGACTTGCATTTTATTAGGACTCCCTCACATTGTAAAGCACTCAATGACACTTTAGCATTATTTTTTCAACATGAACAGTAGCCCAGTACTTTGACGTAGATGCCAGAACAGCATAGCTAAAGGTTCCCTGTTGGTGCTGTCACTGGTGTGGGACTCATCACGTAAATGTAGATTTGTACAGTAGAATTGTACTAGAAGCTTGTTGCAGCTTTGCAGGTAGGAGACATTTACCTTCTCACATATGGCTGATGCTTTGAAACTACACTGCCTCCTCATGTGGACCTTAATTGGCTCAAGTGCAAGGAGCTTTAAGGTTATTGTGTACTATGAGATTAGGTATAATCAATCACATGAGGCTGACAGTGTAAATTTTTAACCACATAATCAATTTATGCAATGTACACTGTAGAGGATGCTGCTTCAGATATATCCAGGTTTCTGGTCACAATTACTGTATTTATGTGACAGTGTATTGTTTGATGTGCATAGTAAAATCTACCATTAATTTAAATAGCGAACAATTGACAGTGCTGTTAACTCTATACTGACAATAAACTCTCAGCCAAGAAGCCCCATAAAAAGGTGGATAGATTGTCTTCTCAGCTGAAGCAGTATCCACCTGTCTCACCCTGGAGGTGTCCCCACAACAGATGCAGGATTCTTTTTGAGTTGTCTTTTTTTCTTGTTTTCTTCATGTTTTTATAAATGTATGTTGAGGTGCTCAGTGAGAAAGCTGGCCGTGAAAAAAGCAATAAATAAATAAATTATTTTTTTTTAAATAAATGTAAGAAGGTGTCACACCACTAAAATGTATTTGCTTCTGTCCCCACTGTCCCAGTCTCTGCTGTTTATATTCACTATGTACCCTCACAAACATCATTGGTGTTGCCTGTGTTTCCTCAATTCTTCACACCTCATACACATCTGAGCCTGGATTCTTACAGTATACACACACAATGAAGAGCTTTAGGTCTCCTTTTGAGGTTCAGCATTTCAGACTGCTCCCATTTCCTCAGAAGACAGACCTCAAGTGTGTCAGAGCTAACATTCTTCTGCCTGCAATATTGTTTTTCATATAGGATGATAGTGGAAAAAAAGGGAATTTGCTTCTTTGCCAGAGTGCGCCCCTTATGGCTGTTGGCACTCACATCAGCTGCACTCATATGGCTCCATCTACCTTTGGTTGGTTTGCCATGTGTATGAATTTGAAAGAGGTTTCAGCCTGCAGAGAGGCTGAGCCCATAATGTGTCTATAATCCTCAAATGTTGCTTCTAGAAGTGTTCTTTCAGCATTGAGATGAGAAATATGGTCTCCTTGGTCCAGTAATTAGACTTATAGAGAGCTTTGCCCATCATCTTTGGAAGAAAAACTTCTTTTCCCCATCCTGATGAGTTGGAAAGCATGAGATGAGTTCAAGCAACACACAGGTTACGTTTTAGATTTCTGAATACAGTCACCCAAGGGTCCTAGTCCAAGTTCTATCTCTGTGTGTAAAGTTCAGCCTTAGTTTTAGTAGTTATGTTATTTCATAGTAGCAAATACTGAATTGTGCTGTACTAGTAAAATCTAAGAGATGTCTCAGCTAGTAAAACCTTTAATAATGTATGCATATGTTGTTACAATAAGTTGTAAATAAGTTAAAATATTTAAAACACAAAGGAGTTTTAGCACAAACAAGGGATGTCTAATTTAAATAATGTACAACTCCTAATAAGTGAAAATGAGTTTGACAGCTACTACACTCTCCTGCCTGCCAGTTTTTATCATGAATTAGCCAATCACATGGCAGCAACTCCGTGCATTTACATGTAGACATTGTCAAGACGACCTGCTGAAGTTCAAAATGAGCATCAGAATGGGAAGGAAAAGGGATTTAAGTGACATTGAACGTGGCATTGTTTTTGATACCACATAGGTTGGTCTGAGTATTTCAGAAACTGCTGATCTACTGGGATTTTTCCACACAGCCATCTCTAGGGTTTACAGAATATGGTTTGAAAAAGAGAAAAAAAATCCAGTGAGCGGCAGTTCTCTAGGTGAAAATGCCTTGTTGATGCCAAAGGTCATAGGAGAATGGTCAGACTGCTTTGAGCTGATAGGAAAGCAACAGCAACTCCAATAACCACTTGTTAGAACCAAGGTATGCAGAAGAGCATGCCTTGGATCTGTGAATGAACAACATGTGGAACCTTGAAGCAGATGGACTACAGCAGCAGAAGACCACACCAGGTGCCACTCCTGTCAGCTAAGAACAGGAAACTGAGGCTACAGTTCACATGGCTCACCAAAATTGGACAATAGAAGATTGGAAAAACGTTGCCTGGTCTGATGAGTCTCGATGTCTACTGCGACATTCCAATTTGGTGTGAACAACATGAACGCATGGATCCATCCTGCCTTGTATCAACGGTTCAGGCTGCTGCTGGAGGTATAACAGTGTGAGGGGTATTTTCTTGACACACTTTGGGATCCTTAGTACCAACTGAGCATCATTTAAACCCCACAGTCCACCTGACATGCTGACCAAGTCAAGCCCTTTAAGACCACAGTGTACCCATTTTCTGATGGCTGCTTCCAGCAGGATAATGCGCCATGTCACAAATCATATCAAACTTGCTAACTTGCTTCTTGAACATGACAATCAGTTTAGTGTACTCAAATTGTATCCACTTTTAAGGCAGTTCTGAAGGCAAAGGCCTAAACCAGTACTAACAAGGTGTACTAAATAAAGTGGACAGTGAGTATAGATAGATAGATAGATAGATAGATAAATAGAAACATAGAAAGTTGGTGTAAAACTAGTAAAACCATTCACATCTTAAGTGAACATTTGTCAAAATATGAAAATCCACATTACAATTGCACAAACAAAGCTTGTGTGTTGTATTCATGAATTCACAAAAACATGAATTTCATTCTTCAGCAAAGACTTTAAAGTCTTTAAACAGCTATGCGGGGTTTGGAGTGCAGTTAAGAGTGAAAGCAGTGACCCTGGGCTTTGTCTGAACCCACACAGCATGGATGTTTTAAAAAATAATAATGTGTCACTACATCAACTGTTGGTGACTGTTCAGACTCTCAACGGCTCAAACACTCCTAGCCCATTCCCTAGCAGCAATTTATCCTTGTCAGATATGCCTTTGAGTTCTTTGTTATGTAGACTACTGATCTTCATTCTTTGCATTTATTGTAGCAGATAATATCTGATAATATATGCTTATACAGTATTAATTAGCTTGCTACATGGCATCTTATGGTGTTTTCTGTTAAAATACTGTGTAGATTAGAGTTACATTTCTAGGCCCATATGGAAGAGAAACAGTATTAGTCATTACAGTTTCAATTTCTGACTCATGTTTATCGATGTATTTTGTGTAGTTTTGGTGTATGATCATTAATAATAATAATAATGAGACCTAAATAATTTTGTGGAAAGTGAGACTACCATTTGATCTGTCAACAAGTGAACAACATTAAGTAAAGCTTCTATTCTGTATCCAGTTGATTTCACAGACATATAATTGGTACAAAATGTTCCAACAGTACCTATGCTGGATAGAAAAAGGTCATTATATCACAAAGTCTGTCTCCTGGTCACCCTTTGGTCCTGCTGAACAATCTCTTGGCTGCCCCCCAAAGCAGCTGTACCTGAGATCTCCAGCCTGCCCTTTAGACTGGTTCTGCCTGAAGCCTGAAGTCTCCTACTCTGCTTCTCTCCAGTCCCCAGGCTGCCTGCATGAGGTCTCCAGCTCACCTTCTCTTCAGTCCTAGAGCTTTGCAGTACACCTGACTGCTCCTGTAGTGATGGTTTTCATTACTCATTTCTGTGTTGTGGTGTGGTTGCTGACTCCCTAATAATTCCCTCAGTAATCATTACTTACCAGCTGTTTCCACCTGCTCCCTGCCTGATCGTCCAGTTTGCCATGTTGTCCTTGTTATGGACTTGTTGTGGACATGTTCATGACATGCCTGTTTTGTTCCAGTTGCTTTCACTTATCCAAACCTGTACCTGTCTGCCAGCCTGACAGTGGATCTGCAAGCATTTGTCATAGTCACCACTTTCACAATTCATGTAATTTCACTGCAGCTGCTTGCCTGTTTGTCACCATTTGAGGCCTTCACCCCGTGGTCCATACCATACAATGACAGCTCTACACACCAGGTTTATTGTTCGATTGCCCTTTTTATTCATGTACAAAACCAGTAAGTGGAACACACATAATTCAGGCATAAAATGAGAGAAAAATATAATGATGTAACACCATGTATTGAAACGTATGATTATTCTGATAATCCTTACGGCTTAACATATATCCAAGAAAACACAGAGAGCAATATGCCATTATACTAGTACTATAACAAAAGATCAAAATTGGGGGTTATGAATAAAAATGGCTGTAACTCCTCAACAGTTAGTGCAATACTTTTGATAAACCCCTAAATAAAAGCTGAACGTCTGCACTTCAATCACATATTGATTGTTTGAGTTAAAAACCACTGTGTTGATGTACAGAGGCAAAATTACAAAAATTGTGTCATTCTCCAAATACTTATGGGTTTAACTGTATAATATAAAAAAAAAATCCGAACACATTAAACATATAATGCAGGCTAAGTTTGACACAGTAGCTGCAGCATGCCTGTGTGATAACAAATATTCTAAAGTGCATGTGAGGTTAACTGGTGATTCTGAATTGGCCACAAATGTGAGGCAGATAAAGTGTATAGAATTAAGGGTTGCATGAATATATGATTAAATGTGGCTTGTAGTCTAAAGCGCTTTGAATGGTCAGTAAGACTAGAAAAGTGCTACATAAATGCGAATGCATTTCCATTCAATTTCCATGTTCCACTATTGACACTATTTTCCAAAGAACTGATTGGTCAGCAGGCTGTGGTTTTCCTAAGTTTTGATCTCTTTTGATCTCTTATTTCAAACATAACCCGCCTGAGGTAGGTGCAGTGATTTTTGTCTGCAGCTTGACTGGAAAATGAGACTGTGAAAGATGTGGAGCAAGTGATGACACCAATCATGGACAGGGGATTGCACACACTAATTAGCATGCAAAACAAAAGAGTTGCAACTCAGCAACTATGGCACCAACAATCTATGAGAAGACAATGCTCTACATGCTGCAGGATAAGGAGTATTTTCCTGGAACATACATATGAAAAATGTATATGAATAAAAATAATATTTTGTTGTTTGTTTGTTTGTTGCCATCTTTTCTCTTTGGAGATGCAAACCAGAAAAGGAACTGGGGTGTGGTATTTCATGCTCTGGAAAAATTACCATCAACAAGATAACATTATTCCAATTTCAGTTTAACTTCAACCTCAAGCCATGGTAGGAATTGTCTGGAAACTGGAAACCCAAAACTGCACATCTAGTGATGAGTATGTAAAGAAAGTAATGAATGAGGAGAGATATAAGAAAACTTGAATTGTCACCACATGGCAGCATTACTCTCGCATTGTCTGGCTTTGATCACCGTAATTGTAACCAGCTCATCCTTGAGTCCACATTAGCATTTGTGCCATATTTGAAGAAATTTAAGGCATTTAAGAGAAAACTGATGTCTGTAGGGACTGAATTAAGACAGCTATATCACAGAAGCATAAAAACATTTTTCTAAGGACAGTGGTGGTGAATGGTTAAGAACAAAGGCTGACAGTGCTCCCACATGGCATACTAATATATTCTGGGTGAAAGTGTGGTTCTCTCCTTGTTATTCGCCTCCTGGTCTGACAGATGTGTTGGGGTGGCTGCCATTCACCCTGCGTAATAATCCAAAGTATGCATTTAAGCAACCCATTTTCAACCAGACTGCCTGAAAAAATACACAAACACAAAGTACATTTTCTGTGATTTTTTTTTTTTTTTTTAGACTAATGCACTTTCATACAGCCTCAGAAAACATGCTTGACATTTTTTTCACAAAGCAAAATTACAGTGTTAGAGGATTGATTTATTTATTTATTTTTATTTATTTTTTTTGTCTTGTGACCAGAAAACAACTTTAAAATTTCTGTAGCTGTTACGTGTAATTGTTGGTCTTATGTGATGATTCATATGTAGACGTTAAAATGCTTGCACAAAATGTTAAGAATCAAATGTTTTTCATGCATGCATCAGGAAAAATCACACATCTGGGGAAGAATCATACGCTGAGGATTATGTATGTTTTTACAAAACTTCGGGGTAATCTATCCAGCTATTGAGATATTTTAGCCTGGACCAAAGTATTGCAGTTGACATCAACACTGTTATCTCTAGTGCCAGGCTTCTTCCCCACAAGTTTAAAATTCCAAACATATTCAAGTGAGTGAGAGTGTGTGTCTAAGTCTTACCATGAAAAAGTGTCCTGGAGACAACTATTGTTTCATTAACTACTACAAAGGCACTTCTGAATACCTTGGCTGGTGTTTACATTTACATCTGCAATCTGATGACCATCCAGGAAACAGTAGCTCTCCTAAAGTAACTTTTTGGTGATGTGAATGTTTGTAATAGTAGTAGTAATACTAAGGAGGCCAATAAAAAAAAAGACATTAATATTTTTAATATTACCATGTTGTATTAGAAACTCATCATCTACACAAATGTCATTGCAATATTGAGCCTCCAGTGATTTCTTTTAAGTGTTCTACTGTATCAATTCACAATACAAAAACCTTAAGAAGCTAGTGCACAAGTTTTAACTTCTTTTGGGGGTTCTGAAATCAACACAGTGTCAAAACTGTACATACTTTGTGTTTATACAAATGTACTTGAATATACAAAATCTTATAGGTCCCTGTCTGAAAACTTACACATCTGCTCTGTGAGTTCACAGTTGATTTTGAACTAGCACGGGGGTAACATCAGCTTCTTTGCTGGGTCTCTACAACCCAAACCCTTAGGCGTTACAGTAGAACATTTTGTGCAAACACCCTGAAATGCGGTGGCACCGACACAAGGAAAATGCTCATTGAAATCATAAGAGATATTTGGACATAGTAACACAGCCTTTGCTCACCTCCCACCCTACACCCTGTGACATTGTCCTCTTCACCAAAATGAAAGTAGGATGGTCACTTTCTCGACATACTGGTGGATTTCCACGAGGTGCTCTAAAAATAGCAGCCATGCGGGAAGCATTGCAGCACTGCAGTAGGATACAACCTTGAAAGGGAGACTGGCCAAATTTGAATCAGGTTTGTTGTTATGAGTGGAACACTTTGTATATAGTGGTGTGAAAAAGTGTTTGCCCCCTTCCCGATTTCTTAGTTTTTCGCATATGTGTCACACTTAAATGTTTCAGAACATCAACCTAATTTTAATATTAGTCAAAGATAACCTGAGTAAATACAAAATACAGTTTTTAAATGATGATTTCATTTATTAAGGAAAAAAAGATATCCAAACCTACCTGGCCTTCTGTGAAAAAGTAATTGCTTCCTAACCCTAATAACTGGTTGTGCCACCCTTGGCAGCAACAACTTCAATCAAGCATTTGTGATAACTGGCAATTAGTCTTTCACATCACTGTGGAGGAATTTTGGCCCACACTTCTTTGCAGAATTGTTTTAATTCAGCCACACTGGAGGGTTTTCGAGCATGAACGGTCTGTTTAAGGTCATGCCAAGCCATCTCAGTCAGATTTATATCCAGACTTTGACTAGACCACTCCAAAACCTTCATTTTGTTTTTTGAGTCATTCAGAGGTGGACTTGCTGGTGTGTTTTGGGTCATTGTCCTGCTGCAGATCCCAAGTGCTCTTGAGCTTCGGGGAACAAACTGGTGACCAGACATTCTCCTTCAGGATTTTCTGGTAGAGACCAGAATTCATGGTTCCATCAATTACAGCAAGTCGTTCAGGTCCTGAAGCAGCAAAGCCGCCCCAGACCATCACACTACCACCACCACGTTTGACTGTTGGTATGATGCTTTATTTATGAAATGCTGTGTTAGTTTTACATCAGATGTAACAGGACGCAAACCTTCCAAAAAGTTCAACTTTTGTCTCATCAGTCCACAGAATATTTTCCCAAAATTCTTGGGGATCATCAAGATGTTTTTTGACAAATGTGAGATGAGCCTTTGTGTTCT